>CM077149.1:82985363-83286360 GCA_039583875.1 Platanthera guangdongensis | reverse complement strand
CCTGCGGATGAAAGGCCGTGCTGAAACTTAGCCTTGTCCCAACATCTGCTGTACCAATCTCCAGTCATTGGATGTGAAACGCCCATCTCGGTCACTCATGATGCTGTGGGGCACACGTGAAGCCAAACATGTTATCCCATACAATTTTGCCATTTCTCCCACAGAATCATCCTTGCTATGCTTGATGAAGTGCGACACTTTCATCAAACGATCTACGACCACCCAGATGGTGTCGTTTCCCTTCTACAATCTTGGCAAACCATGCACAAAGTACATTGTAATATCGTCAAGCTTCCACTCTGGAATAGTCAAGGACTTCAAGAAGCCTTCAGGCTTTTGGCACTCGCCTTCACTAAGGAGCATGTTTGACACTTCGCTATATATAATGCCACATTCTTCTTAAGTCCTGCCACCAGAACAATTTCTTCATATCACGGTACATCTTCGTGCTCCCCGGGTGAATTGAGTACTTGGTATGATGAGCTCGTACAACATTCCACCTGCAGTTTGCCCACATTTGGGATGCACAGACAACTGTCCTTCCATAGCAATCCATCCACAACTTCAAATTGGGAATTTGACCCATCGAAAGCCTCACCATGATTTGCTTCATGTGGCCATCCAAATCCATAGCCTTCTGAATCTGATCAGCCAAGTCACACTGAACTTCTGTCCAGTTCAATAGCGCGTCGGCACTAGACTGCTTGTTAACACAAGAGATCTCCAATATCTCCAACTCCCGAACCAAACGCTCGTCATGAATCGACAACCAGTTGGCTTGAGTGGGGCCCTACGACTCAATGTATCCGCAACTGCATTGCCTTCTCAAGCACATAATGAATCTTAAATGTGTAGTCCCCCAGGAACTCCATCTGTCTCCGCTGTCGCATGTTTAGATCCTTCTGATCCAACAAGTACTTCATGCTCATGTGGTCGGTATAGATATTGACCCGTACAAGTATCCCGTACAAGTAATGTCTCCACAGCTTCAGGGCAAATATCATGGATGCTAACTCCAAGTCATGGACCGGATAATTCCTCTCATGCGCCTTCAGCTGATGCGAGCCATAGGCTATCACACTTCCATACTAGTAGGACACAACCCAATCCATTTCCTGAAGCATCGCTGTAGATCTCAAAGCCTTCGGTCCAACTCGATGAACATAGAACAGGCGTTGTGGTCAACCGACTCTTCAACTCCTCAAAAGCTCATGCGCACTCCTGCGTCCAAACAAACAAACTTCTGCTCTTTCCGTGTCAGAGTCGTGAGGGGTAACGCTATTCGCGAGAAATTCTCCACGAATGCCTGTAATAGTCGGCAAGCCCCAGAAAACTCCGGACTTCCGCTACCGTAGAAAGCACAGGCCACTCTCGTATAGCAACAACCTTCGTCGGATCCACCGCAATTCCTCTCCACTGACTATGTGACCGAGGAACACTACTAAGGACAACCAAAAGTCGCATTTGGAGAACTTGGCATACAGTTGATTCCTCCTCAGTATCTCCAACACCAAATGCAGATGCTTAAAGTGATCCTCCTCACTCTGCGAGTACACCAATATATCGTCGATCAAGACGATCACAAAGTGGTCTAGGTACTCCCTAAAGTACTGTTCATCAGATCCATGAACACTGACGGCACATTAGTTAGCCCAAACGGCATGACCGTAAACTCATAATGCCCGTATCTCGTACTAAAAGCTGTCTTGGGGATATCACTTTCCCTATCCTCATCTATATTACCCGGACTTAAAATCTAATTTTGAGTACACCGATGACCCAACTAACTGATCGAACAGATCATCAATTCTTGGGATCGGGTACTTGTTCTTCTCCGTTAACTTGTTTATCTCTCGTAGTCTATATAGAGTCGCAAACTTCTGTCCTTCTTCTTCACAAAAAGAACCAGTGTGCTCCAAGGCGACAAAACTTGGACGGACATAACCCTGTTCCAAAAGCTCTTGAAGTTGTACCTTCAGCTCCGCCATCTCCTTAGGCGCTAGCCGATACGGAGGGTGTGACACAGGTTTCGCACCTGCACTAGCTCGATGGTGAAGTCTATCTCCCATTGAGGTGGGGCTCTAGGGAGATCGCCAGGGAACACATCAGGGTATTCGGATATCACTGGGATGATGTCCAAAGCAGGCTTAGGCTTCGAAGTCTCCACTAGCATGAAGAATAGCTTTGCACCAGCACGAACCACCTTAACCACCTGAAGAGCAGACATCAAAGTCTTGCTCGATCCTTTCAAGCCTGCAAATGTCATCTCACGACTCATTCCCAGCTTGACCTCCTTGTGATTGTAATCAATATATGCTTACTACTCTGAGAGCCAGTCCATACCAAATATAACGTCGAACTCCACTAGCGGTAGTAACGACTCTTGCAAATCGAACTCCTGACTCCCAATACGTATCTTTACGCCACAAACTCTATCTGTGCGCATCGAACGCCCATTCAGCAACAACACATCCAGTTTGTCCTTTGTCATCGAAGAAGGTACTCTGATGCGCGATATAAATCCTTTGGGCAAAAAGGAGTGCGAAGCTCCCATATCAAAGAGTGCTCTCGCCGGATTATCACAAATCAAAACAAAGCCTATACAAGCAATGGTAAGGTAACACGCGCAAGGTAACAAGTATTTAAAACTAACTTGCTATAAATTTAAACCGTACCTGTCACCACATCTGCTTGCTTTATGGCCTCCTGCTGGACAAGATTATCGATTTTAGGTTGAGCCGGAGCATAATGGGATGCGGTTGACTACACCTCCTTGCCCTTCTCCTCATAGGTTGCTCCCGGCTTCCTATCGGACTTTGGGCGTCCGCTCCAATATTCTCGGGCAAAGAGTCTCGGCTCTCCACAATTATAGCATGTGCCCAGGGTTCAGCTTGTAGTTGCCCCCGAAGCACCGGAAGAAGGGGCTGGACCAGAAGTCCTAGTCTTCTTATGGAACTTACGATACCCAGACTTTGTGTTAGTCGGCACCTTAAACTCTGTCTTCTTAGCTCCAGAGTCTCTCTTTTCTTGCACATTCCACAGATCCTTCTCCAAAGACCGGGCCGCATTGACCAGGGTCAAGAAGCCCTTCGTCATAGGCCCCGAGAGTAGTAGCCTTAGGTCATCCCTTAGACCCACATAGAATCGGTTTGTCTTACGCTCCTCATCCGCAAAGGTAGAGCTAGCGTACCGACCCAACTGTGTAAATTCGTGGAGATACTCATCCACGCTACTCTCTCATTGCGTCAACTTCTGGAATTCATTTTCCATTGCGATCCTCCGAGCTAAGGGAAGGTACCTTGCCAAGAAGAGTCTCGAAAATTCTTCCATCAAGACGTCCGTGAGTTGCCTTCCCCTCAGATGATGTAGCTCCAAACCTTCCCACCATAACCTTGCATCTCCGTCCAACAGGAACGTAGCTATGGTGGTCATCTGCCACTCTTCCGTTTCAGTAGCTGTCAATACTATCTTTACTCGGGAGAGCCAATCCTCAACTTGGGATGGGGTTCCCGTCCCTGAGAACTCCGGAAATTTGAAGCCCATAACATGCTTGAGCTGACTTTTAGTTGCTCTCCTAGGCACCATAGGTTCCACCACTACTTGCTCCACCCTTCTCGGTTCCGCTACTTGAAGCGGTACCTACTCCACCACAGGAGCAGACTGCTGCATTTGCCTTGTAGGCTACGCATTGATCATAGCAAACACCAGTTCAGCCACCAATTGTATGGTTTCTTCCGAGGGAGGTGTTGCAGGCACATCGTTTGGTGCGCTACTTGCCTCAAAAACCAGACGTTCTGAAGGCCCTACACAACTCCTAGTTGTCTATAGTCGTACAAAATATAACAACCCCATCCGTTCATATGATATATCCTAGAAGGTCCGGCCGGGGCCCACGGCATATACCACAAAACAGACGATGAAGCTACAGAGTGATACCAGAGTAGCGCAGCGCACCTTAACACATTTCATTCTAGCGGAAGCCTATACTAATCCGTGAACTCCACAAGTGAATGTCCAACATATAACATAACTCCACGTTGTATATATCTTAATAGGAATGTCTTACAACCGTACAAAAGTTGGCCTTATGGCCTTACATGGCTTTCACACAGTGGCCTAAAAATATTGGCGCGCAGGCCGGCCACAATAAAAGAAAACAGAACAAGCATTTCCAAATAGCCTTTGAGGGCTAGTAGTAGCAGCAGCAGCAACAGCAAGGACCTCAACCTTTATGCATCCCGCTTGGCTCTCCAGCACCTGTACAGGGACAATCCACCCAACGGTGGCAAACAGAAGCAATGGTCAGCGTACAGCTGACCAAATTATAACGACCCTACCGTTTTTCTCGGGGCAGCGGTAATCTTCCCTGCAGGCATATCAAATCACAAGCATAGCAATATATCTCATCTAATGTGCTTTCACACACACATGTCGTCACAACCGTTCGCCACCCGGCCCAACGGTCCGTGCACTCAGGGAACATTCTTGGTGTTCTGGCAAAGCACTTGCCCACCACTGTATCAGGGTCACAACCTAACGGTAATTCTCTTGTGTATTTACTCCATGGCGTGCAGCCGGAGATCTAGTCTTACTACACCGGGATGGCTCGTAGCCCCCCATTGTGTCATGGCGCGCAGGCCTAAGACTCTTGCTATGCGCTCCAACAAACCACACCTTCTGGTCCACGTCGGACGGACATAATGCAGGTCAGATCCTCCACCCCCCGTTGCTCAAATCGCCTTTCCTTCACCGAGTACGACGTACTCGCGGCTTAATCAAAGGCGCGGGTTGGTCTCACCAATCCTGTTCTTGGCATTTAGCTTGGGTATTTCTCTTACACCCATTCATCTTACAACATCAGTGGGTCTTTCTTAGGCACCCCAGTACTTCCTGTTACTCGTTCACAGGTACGACACCGCAATATCACAAATGTCAGGGGTCTTTCCTGGGCACGCCAGTACTTCCTGTTACTCTCTTCACAGGTGGACACATTACGACATCAAGCATCACAAAGAGGCTTTCCTGGTCACACCAGTAATTCATGTTACTCATTCACAGGTACGACCCAATAGCACAAGCACGACACGGATATTTTCCTGGACTACCACTCTAGTACTTCCTGCAACTACTCTTCACAGGAATAAACCGTTGACTCCTTAAACTACACGTTTATCACAGAGTCTTCTCCAAGTCGTATGCAACATCACCAATCCAGACCAACCTGTCCAGATGGGCTTCATACAGCATGCCTATTCCGTACTCCAATTCCGGATCTATATGCCAATAAAAGGGTATTTCATGCATCCACCCTAAGACTCCCAAAATCAGCCACCTTTTGGTGGGGGAATCACAAACATATGCCAAAAGGAAGCCTTCACATGGCTAGGAAGAAACTTCGTTACCCTTGAAGCCCTCTTTGGTTCCATGAGCGCTAAACTGGCTTGAACGACTCACAAGAGCTTTTCCTCCGCAACGTCGGCCTCGGATCTCTAGTCGGTAAACCACAGCACCACCAGTAATCAGCCCCCTTTCCTCATCCTCCTTCTTCCTCTCTCTAGAAGTGAAGAAAGAGAAGACCAAAAAAGAAATGAGATTGCTCTTCTCATTCACGGCCTTAAGGAAACAGGGAGGCCTCTCAGCCCTTGGATCCAGGCTGAAGGAATGGATGACCACAATTTCACTAAAAATCATAAATTTTGATTGAAACGGCCTGTGACACGCCCGTGTCCATGGCCGTGTGCCTCAACCGGTGCTCAACCGACTTATCCAGACCAGTAACACGCCCGTGTCATGGGCCGTGTCACCCAACACGCCTTCAGACACGGCCATATCTGTGGCCGTGTTCGTCCGGCGAAAAAAATCCCAAAATCACCTGAGACTCACACGGCCTGTGACACGCCCGTATCCTAGGTCGTGTGCTCATACACGGCACTAGACATGCCCCAGCACAAAATTCGGCGGGCTGAGTTCGTCGAACCAAAGGGACACGCCCTGCGACACGCCCGTGTCACAGGCCGTGTTCACTTGTCGACATCTCGACACTCGACACTCGATGATTGTCGAGCAACTTTCATTGAGCCTACTGACACGCCCTGTGACATGCCCGTGTCACAGGCCGTGTCCAGAGTCGACCAAATTTTGTCGACCATTCGTCGACTGTTCCTCTCTACACTCGATGCACGCAAGACATGCCTTGGGACACGCCCGTGTCCCAGGCCGTATCACCCGAAAATTGGCCTGCTAATAAAAACTTGGGATGTTATAACCCTCCCCTCCTACAAAAATTTCGTCCTCAAAATTAGTACACAGGTAGGCAACCATCAATCAGCAACCAAAACGTTATAACATTAAAAGTTTTACGTTACAACATAATTCTCTCCACGGATTACAGAAACATCTCGGGAAACTCTTCTCGCATGGTTTGCTCTCGCTCCCATATAAGTTCTTCACGGCCGCAGTTGTCGCACCGGACTTTAACCATGCCGACTGTCTTGTTTCGCAACTGTTTCTCGGCTCGATCCTCGATCTTAATGGGTCTAACTCTCGTTGTTATCCCATACTCCACCGGCACACGATCATCCGCGATCACTTGGGCTGGATCTTTAACGGCCTTCCGAAGCACCGAGATGTGAAATGCATCATGTAATGCACCCAAGTCTGCCGACAGAGCTAGCCGATAAGCCGCTTCTCCGACTCGCTCAACCACTTCAAAGGGACCCAAATATCTTGGACTCAACTTTTTCAACTGTCGAATCCTGGAGACACCTTTGATGGGTTTGATCTTCAAGTAGACCCAATCTGTACAACCCTATGTTCGTCGAACGGGTCCCACCAGGAAGATCGAGCGCACCCAGTCCCGCGACCCGCACCCATGCGACAAGCAGACATGCGGCAAGGGGTTGGTCCGCTCCCGCTCACCTCAGGCGAGCGAGCCAGGCGAGACGGCTCCCCTGTCCCTCCCGCTCGCTCAGAGAATCGTCGACAGGAGCGGGCGCGCCGATCGTTGAGCCAGTACTCGTGGATGGGCTCGGCGACCCGCGATCTGCGAGCCATTCGAGGGTCATAAAGGCCGCCTGACCTCCCCCTATACGTGACCTGGTCTCCTATTCGCCTCGGTAGAGGATTGACGGGTCGCGGAAGTCCGGCTCGCGTTCGCCCGAGAAGCATAGGAGAGCCGCTAGAACCAGGTCGCGCCCGCCTCTCGCGGAGAGGGATGGAATGCGGGCTGACCCCCCCCCCCCCCCCCCCCCCCCCGTGGGTGCGAATAGCCTCTCAGAATAGCGGAGCGACGCTGTTGCCAGACCAGGTTGGACTGCGCATAGCTTCTCAGAACAGCAGAGCTTGGCTATTGGTAGACCCGATCAAGGGCTTTTTGGTATTTTCAGGTCAGTTCTTCTGGATATTGGCAGTTCAGATTCCAAAAACTATAAGTAAGACCCAAGGGGTACCTCAGAGGGCACGCTTTCAGTGCCTCCTTGCTCTAGTTTCCAAGAGCTCTCTGAGGGTACCTTAGCTCGGCATCTGGCTAAGGAGGAGAAGCGCTCTGAGATCTTCCGGGTGTGTGGTGGGACCTCCCTGCCGAGCTCTTGGGTCTGTTTCTCCTTCTCTTCTTTGTTGTTTTTCTTGCAGGAGCGGAGTAGGCGCGATATCACCCGTTCCCCGAGGGTCGAACTCCACAGGAGACCGGATTCCGGTTTCAACATTTTGGTGCGGTGAGCGTGGAGCGTGGTCAGTGAAGAAAAGCTTCAGCGAGTTGGATGACAGGAGGATAGGGATCAGACAGGCCGAACTCGCCCCCCCCCCCCCCCTCCCGCCGCCTCTCGCCACGGTGGGGATGTTGGAAGACTTCAGGAACGAGGTGTTGAGCCTCGTCAAATTCGCACTCGGCACGCGGGCCGAGTGCTCGACCCCGGCAGCCTAGATCGCGGCCGCCCCCTCTTTGGGCGAGGACGCTCCCGGCAGGCGAGCTGGGAAGGAGGTGGCCGAGGAAGGCTGGGGGTGCGAACTCCCCGGGCGCGAGCTTTTCCCCGGCTCGGCAGGCCGAGGCCGGTTCAGCGAGTTATGCTCGCGAGACTCGCCGGCTCGCCCAGTGGGGGGAGGCAGTCCTTTCAGCGAGCTGGTCTCCTCAGCTCCAGTTCCAGACGGGTTCAGGGAGCCCGAGATGTCCTACTACACCGGGAAGGGAGACCCGGTCCAGCATGTCTAATGGTTCGAGGATGTGGTCTCCATCCGTCAGATGTCGGACGGATTCAAATGCCGACTTTTCGCCATCACCCTGCGGGAGAAGGCAAGGGAGTGATTCCACCAGCTCCCGGCGAGCTCCATCTACTACTTCGAGGACCTGCGTCGAGGGTTCATGCTGAGATTCACCACCTCGAAGAAGAGGAAGAGGGAGTCCGAGTCTTTGTTCCACATTAAGCAGGGGGTGAACGAGACGTTGGGGAGCTATGTGGATCGATTCCATGAGGAAGTTACTCAGGTCCAGGAGATGTCGGGCCATAGTCTGATGATGGCCTTTACCCTGGGCCTGCAGCAGGGTTTCTTCCGAATGGAGCTGAAGAGAGTTCCACCCCTCTCCTACGAGGAGTTGATGGAGAGGGCGGCGAGAGAGGTCGACGGGGAGGCGTCGAACCCAGAGTTTGCAAGGAAGCTGGCCAGGTGGGCCACGGAGGAAGAGAAGGAGACGAGAGGAGGAAGAGGACAAGAGGAGAGAAGAGGAGAGCCTCGACAGAGGGAGCAAAGGAAGCTCCAGTGGCAGCAGCAGCCGCGGTGTGGGCGTTAGGAGCCTGACCGTCGACTGGGCTGGAGACCTGAGTGGCAGGGGCATGGGCCACAGCGAGGATACCACGGAAGGGACCGCAACCAGGGGAGGCAAGATCAGTTCCACCCTCCGGGCTGGAGGCAGGGCCAGAGGCCCCGGCTCCCCGATCAGGAGGAGGCCATGACCATAGCCTTAGGAGCAAGGAGGGGGATCATGAGGAGGAGGAGAAGGGAGGTCATGGTGGAGCTGCCCTATTGCGACTTCCATCAGGGAGAGGGGCACGCCACGGCCACCTTCCCAGAGTTCCTCGAAATGAGAGGGAATATGGAGCAGCAGCAGCAGCAAGGGCGGCAGGAAGTGAGGATTGAGGAGGTCCTGCCTCGGGCGGAGGAGGATCGTTGCGAAGACCGGGTGGATGTGGGGACCAGAGGAGGGATCGGAGTGATCCACGGGGGAGTGGGGATCGAGGCTTCCCGCAAGGCAAGTCTCCACACCATGTACCGGCAGAGCGTCGCCTCTACATCCCAGACCCCGCCACCGGAGGAGAGGATCACCTTCTCCAGGAGTGATATGCCAGACCACGAGGATCCATTCTGTGATGCGCTGGTCATCAAGGCGGCCATCGAGAATTTCACCGTCTCTCGGATCCTCGTGGACAACGGGAGTTCCGTCAATGTCGTCTTCAAAAAGGCGTTCGACGCGATGAAGGTGGAGGCAAAGAGGGTGCTGTCCTCAGATGGCCCCTTGTTCGGGTTTTTAGGAGAAAGGAAGTAGAGGGAGGAGTTGGTCTCCATGTCACCTTGGGGGGGGGGGGGGCAGTCCCGAAACTGCAAGTTCGTCATCGTGGACGCCCCCAGCAGCTACAGCGCCATCTTCGGGAGGCCCCTGATCAGCGCCTTCCGCTGCGTCCCCTCATCTTTCCATCAGTGCCTGAAGTTCAACGCTGAGGGTGTCCAGGTCAGGGTCAGGGGGGACCCAAAGGTGGCACGGGAGTGTTATGTCACTGCGGTGAACACCATCTCCTGGCAGGAGGGAGCAGAGGAGATAGGGCGAAGGATGGAGGAGGTCGAGCAGGAAGCTGGAGAGGAGGAGCTGGAAGTGAAGGACTGCGCAGAAGATGCGGCAGTAGGAGATCTGGAGGAGGTGGCCGAAGTGAGGGGCGTGGGAGAGGAAATGGAGGTAGAGGTCCCCGTTCCAGAGGAGAGGGATGCTGAGGGATGGGGGGAGCAAGCCAGGCTGGAGGCAGCAGAGGAAGTGGTGGAGCTGGAAGTGTTCACCAGAGGAGGCAGGATGGAGAAGATCCGCGTCAGCGGGGGGCTGACCCCAGAGGACCAAGGCAGGATGCTAGAGTGCATCCAGAAGAATGTGGACGTCTTCGCTTGGAACGCCGCGGAGATGCCGGGGGTTGACGCGGATGTGGCTTGCCACCGCCTCAACCTGGACCCGGGAACACGCCCCGTTAGCAGAAGAAGAGGTCCACTGCGGACAAGCTGGCGGAGCCCATCAGGGAGGAGGTGGAGAAACTCCTCAAAGCCGTCTTCGTGTCTGAGATTTAGTACCCCGGCTGGGTCTCCAACGTGGTCATGGTTAAAAAAGGAGACGACCGGTGGAGGATGTGTATCGATTTTTCCTTACTTAATAAAGCTTGTCCTAAGGACTGTTATCCTTTGCGTCAAATCGACACGCTGGTTGACTCAGCCGTCGGTTTTTCTGTAATGAGTTTCTTAGATGCTTTTTCAGGTTATCATCAAATCAGGATGCACCCCCCAGACATCAAGGATGTCTCGTTCATCACAGGGGACGGATGCTACTGCTACAAGATGATGCCCTTCGGGCTGAAGAATGCTGGGGTAACCTACCAAAAGATGATGGATAGGGTCTTCAAGGAGCAGAGGGGGAGGAATTTGGAGGTGTATGTAGATGACCTCATGATCAAAAGTCGGGATCTGGACTCCCACCTCCGGGACCTGGAGGAGACCTTCACCACCCTGCACAAGTACAAGATGTGGTTGAATCCCTTGAAATATGTCTTCGGGGCCAGCAGGGGAAAGTTCTTGGGGCACCTCCTCACCCCCGCGGGAGTCGAGCCCAATCCAGACAAGGTCAGGGCTATCTTGGAGCTGGGGTCCCCGTGGAATGCGAAGGAGGTCCAACGGCTGACAGGGAAGCTAACAGGGCTGAGTCGCTTCCTTTCTCGGGCAGGGGAGAAGTGCTCCCCCTTCTTCAAAATGCTAAGGGGTGGTCGGAGGTTTGAATGGACCAAGGAGTGCGAGGGGGCGTTCCAGGCCGTCAAGGCGCAGCTGACGCAGGCTCGGCTGCTCCAAGGGCCGAAGGAGGGGGAGGACCTGTTCTTATATCTGGGGGTCGGGGCGGAGGCCTTGAGCTCTGTTTTGGTTCGTGAAGAGGGGAAGAGGCAGCTCCCTATTTATTACGTGAGCCGGGTCCTGAGGAAGGCCGAGCTCCGGTATACGATCTTGGAGAAACTAGCCTTCGCGCTGATCATCTCGGCTCGGAGACTGCGACCTTACTTCCAAGCACACTCAATCCGAGTGGTGACCGACCATCCTCTCTGCAACATCTTCGAGGGGGTGGAGCATTCAGGCAGGCTGGCTAAGTGGTCAGTGGAGTTGAGTGAGTTCGACGTCTCCTTCGTTCCGCGGCTCTCGATCAAAGCTCAGGCGATGGCCGACTTCCTGGCCGACCACGTGGTTGAAGTGGCGGAAGAAGAGCTCACCATCCCGACTCCTTGGAAGGTGAGGGTGGATGGCGCCTCGGGAAGGCATTCCCTAGGGGTAGGGGAGATCCTGGAAAGCACTCAGGGGACTCGAATTGAGCAGACGGTGGTGGTGCACTTTCCCTGTTACCAACAACCAGGCCGAGTACGAGGCCGTGATAGCGGGGTTACGCCTGGCCAGGGAGCTGGGGATGTCGGATGTGGAGGTCCTTACTGACTCCATGGTGGTAGCTTCCCAGATCAACGGGGAGTTCGAGGCAAGGGAGACCACCCTGCAATCGTACTTGGCCAAGGTAAAGGGGGTCATTGTCACTTTTCAAACTTTCACCATCCGACACGTGCCCAGGGAAGAGAATGAACAAGCAGATCAGCTAGCGAAGCATGGTCCCCAGGTGGGGGGCACCATCACCGACCTATTCCGCCCCTCCATCGAAGAGGGAGAGCTCATGGAAATCGATCAACAAGCTTCGTGGATGGATCCAGTTGTGATTTTCCTCTCCACGGGAGAGTATCCGGAGGGGGTAGACAAGAAGAAACTAAGGCACAAGTCAGCATATTACCTCCTCTAGGACGGGCAGCTATACGGGAAGACCCTCTCAGGGATGTTGGCTCGCTGTGTGGCCGAGGGCGAAGTACAGAGGATCTTGGAGGAAGTCCACTCCGGGGAATGTGGGAGTCACTCCGGGAGTCGGAACCTGGAGGGAAGGATAGTCAGGCAAGGGTACTTCTGGCCCACCCTGGGCCGAGACGCTGCAGAGTTCGCAAGAAGATGTCATAAGTGCCAGTTATTCGCCCCTCTCCAGCTACAGCCAGCCCAGCGACTCAGAAGTATCACGACCCCATGGCCTTTCGCAATTTGGGGAATGGATTTGGTTGGGCCATTCCCCCAAGCCAGCGGTCAGAGAAGGTTCCTCCTGGTAATGATTGACTAGTTCTCAAAGTGGATGGAGGTGAAGGCGTTGGCCAAGGTGACCTCACAGGTGATCAGGAACTTTGTTTGGGGGGAGATCATCTGTCTCCATGGGCTGCCCCAGGCCATCGTCACGGACAATGGGCCCCAGTTCGCCAGTGCCGAGTTCACCAGCTTCTGCGAGCAGCTTGGAATCGACCTCAGGTTCGCCTCGGTCCATCACCCCAGGAGTAACGGGCAGGTGGAGGCCGCAAACAAGATCATCGTCAACCTCCTCAAAAAGAAGGTGGAGAATTTGAAGGGGAGCTGGGTGGAGCAGCTTCCTGCAGTTCTTTGGGCCCTGAGGATCACCCCCAATACGGCTACGGGGGAGACCCCCTTCAAACTCTCCCATGGATGCGAGGCAGTGCTCCCCGTAGAATTCGAAGTCCGAACAACCGCGAGTCGTGGCGGCAAAAGAAGGCCGTGAGGAATGGCAAGCGGAGAATGAGGAGGAACTGAGGCTCTCCCTTGACATGGTGGAATAAGTGAGGGACCTTTCCGCTATCCGGCAGGAGGAGGTGAAAAGAAGAATGGCCAAGTACTTTGACAAGCATGTCAGGGTCAAGCAGCTCGTGGAAGGGGACTTGGTGCTGAAGAAAGTGGATGCAGCAGGGAGGCCAGCATCCGTAGGGAAGCTCAATCCCAGCTTGGAGGGACCATTTGTTGTAAAGGAAGCTCTAAAGTCAGGAGGCTATCGACTCCAAAATGTAGAGGGTGAGACCCTGAGTCACACCTGGAGCGGTGACGACTTGAAGCGTTTTTTCCCCTAAAGCATGTAAGCGACACTTTCGTTATAATGAATTTCTTCAACGCTCTAGTACTGTCATAGCCAGCCAGCATGGAGGAATGGAATGTGTTTGGACCCAGAGAAGATCCCGATGCCAGGCTCTCACCTAGCTGGCAGGGCCGGAAGTCACTCGGTGTCATCCTTGGCCTCGAGAAGATCCCGCTGTCAGGCTCTCACCTAGCTGGCAGGGCCGGAAGTCACTCGATGGAATGTGTTTGGACCCCGAGAAGATCCCGCTGCCAGGCTCTCACCTAGCTGGCAGGGCCGGAAGTCACTCGGTGTCATCCTTGGCCTCGAGAAGATCCCGCTGCCAGGCTCTCACCTAGCTGGCAGGGCCGGAAGTCACTCGATGGAATGTGTTTGGACCCCGAGAAGATCCCGCTGCCAGGCTCTCACCTAGCTGGCAGGGCCGGAAGTCACTCGGTGTCATCCTTGGCCTCGAGAAGATCCCGCTGCCAGGCTCTCACCTATCTGGCAGGGCCGGAAGTCACTCGATGGAATGTGTTTGGACCCCGAGAAGATCTCGCTGCCAGGCTCTCACCTAGCTGGCAGGGCCGGAAGTCACTCGGTGTCATCCTTGGCCTCGAGAAGATCCCGCTGTCAGGCTCTCACCTAGCTGGCAGGGCCGAAAGTCACTCGATGGAATGTGTTTGGACCCCGAGAAGATCCAGCTGCCAGGCTCTCACCTAGCTGGCAGGGTCGGAAGTCACTCGGTGTCATCCTTGGCCTCGAGAAGATCCCGCTGCCAGTCTCTCACCTAGCTGGCAGGACCGGAAGTCACTCGATGGAATGTGTTTGGACCCCGAGAAGATCCTGCTTGCAGGCTCTCACCTAGCTGGCAGGGCCGGAAGTCACTCGGTGTCATCCTTGGCCTCGATAAGATCGCACTGCCAGGCTCTCACCTAGCTGGCAGGGTCGGAAGTCACTCGATGGAATATGTTTGGACCCCGAGAAGATCCCGCTGCCAGGCTCTCACCTAGCTGGCAGGGCCGGAAGTCACTCGGTGTCATCCTTGGCCTCGAGAAGATCCCGCTGCCAGGCTCTCACCTAGCTGGCAGGGCCGGAAGTCACTCGATGGAATGTGTTTGGACCCCGAGAAGATCCCGCTGCCTGGCTCTCACCTAGCTGGCAGGGCCGGAAGTCACTCGGTGTCATCTGTGGGCCTCTAGCAGATCCCGCTGTCAGGCTCCCACCTAGCTGGTAGGGCCGGAGGTCACTCGACAGCAATAGTTTGTGACCCAGAGCGAATCACGCTGCCGGGCTCCCACCTACCCGGCAGGGCCGGAAATTACTCAAATGGTGTTAATAATGGATTGGAATCGCGAAGATTAACCGAAAGGGGGGATCGAGAGTACCACCCAGCCCCCAGGTCGGCGACCGAAAGGAGGCGAGAACCCGGGTCGCGCCGCAAAGGGGTCAACCCGCAAGAATCTGATATCTCGGGCAAATAGCGAGCCGCCTCGCCTCGTCTGGTAAGTGAGTAGCCTCGGCAGCGGAGGCCGCGCCGCTGATGCAGGTCGCCTACAGCGGGACGACCTTCCGGGCCTCCTATGACTCCAAAGCAGAATGCGTAGGCATACGACCTCGTTGACGCAACGCGAGGTGAGTGGCAGTGAGCGTGAAAACGGGAAAATTACATCGCGCAATGACAGCAGACGGGCGTAAGTAATGAGTGGGGAAGCATTTATAAGAGCATTAATAGACAAAAATCAGAAAGTATAGGCGCGACCCGCGCTTACATCCCAAACGGCAAAAAGTACATAGTATATACAACTAATAAACCAATGTCAAAGAAGCGAGGGCGACGCGAGATCCGGGGCGAGAAGTCCTAAATACGCTGGAAGGACTTATCCCCGGGGTCCGGCACGGGAAGGAACAGCGCCGGCACCACGTCGCCTGCCGAGAGTTCCGCCGCCTTGCTCTTGAGGAGATCCGCGCGTCGCAGCATCTGCATCATGTACTTCGCGGTGCTGGCGGCGTTCTTTTGCATCAGCACCTCCAACTCGTGATCAGAGTGGTGTTCGAGCGGGCAGCCCCTGTTATCTGGCGGAGGGACAGCGGCGGCGGCCTCCAGCTCGCGTACCCGTGCCTCCAGCGCCGACTTGTTCTGACGAAGGGTGGGGATTTCGGCACCCATCCGGCTCGCTGTCGCCGCGTCCTAGGGAAAGGAGAGAGAATCGTAAGGAGGATTCGCGAGAAGGGGCGTTTATTGAGGGTAAACACGTACCACCCCACCCAGGTACTGCGCGAGGGTCGTCTCAGCCGCGTCGGCCCGTCTCCTCTGAAGATCTGCGTCCTCCTGAGCAAGCTTTCGGGCCTCCTCCCTCTCATCCGCCAACTTCTTGAGGGAGGTGGAGTTCCGCTCCAGCTGGGTGCAGCGCCTTCCAACCATGTGGGCTAGCTCCAGGCCCAGCTGGGCCCGCGTGCTCTCGTGGACCAGTACTCGCGTCGCCTCTTTGTCGTAGATAGCGGCGTCCTCTCGCGAGTAGAGGCCGAAAGAGAAGTTGTAGGCCTCCCCACCGATGGTGTCCTGCTCCAGCCAACTCGGCAACAGGGTCGAGACCACTGCGCGATTTGACTCCTTGTCCCATGACAGCAGCAGGACGGCAAGGTCGTCCAAATACTTCTCGTCGTAACCAAAGTTGCGGTGCCCTCTCGGCACCAGCTTTGCAGCAGCTTCCGACCCGTCCGGCAGTGCAGGAGTGCCCGCCGCCTCGCCAGGGGTGTCGCTGGTCGAGGCGACCAGAGAGGGGAGACCCTCGGCAGGTTGATCCGCCGGAGCCTTGCCTTTTCTCTGGCCCCCGACGGGTCGCTGACCCGCAGTCTTCGCCATCTTGGGCGGGGGAGCGGGTTGTACGCCGCCCGACCGCTTTTTAGCAGGGACCGACGGGACGTCGCGTTGAGCGGCGTCTACGGCCTGGGTGCGGGCAAGGACCCCGGGGGAGATCCGAGCGCTCTCGTAGGGGGGATGAAGGGGAACGTCCCGCTCGCCTGCCAAGAAGAGGGGGTGAGACAAAGAGGAAAGGGGTAAGGCAGAGCAATAGCGAGTAACAAACCTCCCCCAGGCGAAACGACAGCAAGGTCATCAAGGTTGCGGCGCAAGTACGCGACCTTGAAGTTCTTCCCGGCGAAGAACCCGCACAGGTCGGCCTCGTGGCCCCCGAGGCTGGGCGGGCGGTAACTCGCCTCGCTGAGCTGCACCGGCGAGAAGGGGACTTTGCTGAAATCCCCCTTGACGAACAGTTACTTCTTGAGCCAGTTGTGACTCTTATTGACAGTCTCCCGCACCTTGAGGTGGGCGCTGGAGAAGTAGGCAGTCCCGTCCCGGTTCGCACGAAAGGAGAAAAGCTTGCGGAAAACTATGAGACTGAACTCGACTCTCTCCTCCCGCAGAAAGCAGGAGAACCCCACCATAACAGCTAAGGAGTTCGGGGTCATCTAACCCAGGATGACCCCGAAGTACTACAGGACTTGGCGTACCTCGGGCCACAGAGGAAGCCGCAGACCCACCTCAAAGTGAGCCAGGGGTATGGCGAACTCGTCCCTGGATAGATCATTGATCTTCTCTCCCTCCCCGGGCCGTCTCGCCGAAAATCCCGGCGGGACGTGGTCTCCTAGGTCATCTAGGTAATCTGAAACGCGCGTGCTCGGAGAAGGTCCAAGCGCATTTGCTTCGTCCGTCCGCATCGCTGTCGTCGCCACCCATTCCGCCGAACCGTCGTCGTTCGAGCGAGAGAGATCTAGAAGGCGCGCGCGAGCCGTGTTTACCGAGGAGTAAGAAATGGGGGAGTGTCTTGAAGTAGTGGGAGGATCAGAACCGGCAAGGCCTAGTTATAGGGAGAAAGAAAGGGCGGGAGATTTCCCGCCGAATGGAGAGGTGCGTGTAGCAAAAATCAGGCCCGGCGGTTCGACTTCCCGACGCGCGGCTGCACCGTCAAGGCCGATCAGGCGCAGGTCCCGCCCGATCGCATCCACGCAAGAATTGAGCGGGCGAGTCTCGGCCCGCGCCCTCCTGGGTTTCCGAGCGAGTCGGGGAGACTCCTGGCTTGCGAGCCCCTCGGCTCGCCCCGGCCCCGATCGGCAGGGCGGGTATAGCGAATCCATTCCCTGACCTACCCCCCCCCTGGGGGAGGGCGGGAAAAGTACGCGAGTACCCTCGAGCCCGCCCCGCGGAGAATAAAAGCAACAACGTGGTATTTTCAAACATACATCAGCGGCAGAAAAGTAGGCCCATAGGCGGGCGAAGAGAGTTGCAAATCGTTACAGATACAGGATAACTTCGAGATAATAACAACCCGGCGATATCCCGCAGGCGGGGAGACGGAAGGGTGGATCAGTACTAGATCCACCTCCACCTGCCCCGCCGTTGCATTCCGGATCGCGGCGGCACACGAGGATAGTGATAGTCGTGCACCGCCACCAGCTCCTACTGAGCCAGGCCGACTTTCTCCGAGGCATTCCTTAGGCGCTCCTCGGCCCGCGTGATGTGCACACCAGGCGAAGTGACATCTACACCTTCTGCAGCGCGCGGGGCCCCCTCCAGGGCCGCGAGCCGAGCATCGGTGTCGGCCTTGTCTTGGTCGACCCTCTTCACGAGCTCCTGGAGCAACAGAGTATGTTTCTGGAACAGCCGCGTCATCTACCTCTTCATCCCCGCCGCATCGTTCGGGTCGCCCAGGTAATCTGAAACACCCTCCACGTCAGGCGGAGGCGAGTACCCTTCGCTCATCTCAGTTTCGGAGGAGACCATGTTGTAGCCCGCAGAAGGGCGATTCCGTGGGAGCGAGCGAGAACAAGGCAGGTGCTGAGTAAGAGCTTACCAGGGGTTGGCACGTTATCCATACCGATGGAACGGCGAGAGGAGCCCGGCCGACCATGAAAGGGCTCTCCCTCGAGGGCCGCAAGGGATTTCCCTAGCCCGGGGGGAACCGGCGAACGAGGGGTATTCGGGGGCGGGCGGTCCAGATCTGAGGGGCTAGTAGCCCTCTCGGACGACAGGGGAGGGGGGCGATCCTCCCCCCGGTCCTCCTCACCTTCACGATGCAGTGCCTGCAAGACAAGGGGTCGGAAGCGTAGCAACAAGCCGAGGAGGAAGATCACGTACCTCAGAAGCGACCTCATTACCAGCCGCCGAGCTGAAACCCGGGTAGTTACTCGCCAGGGACCGCCTCACGATCTTCCCCTTCACCGGCCTAAAGAGAGGTCCGGGAGACCCACGCGCTAACCAGGGGGAGGCCTCGAGGGCATCCTCCCGAGTCTTCTGGCCCGCAGCCGCCAGGCGAGCTCGCACCTCTTCGCTGACCGGCATCGAGAAAAATGAGAGGGTCTGGGGAGGCCCCCCTGGGCTCAGAGGAATATTTATAGCCGAATAGTGGGGCCCCACCAGAATATTCCCTGCCAGCTCAGCACAGTACTCGTCGAACACGCGGGTTGGATGATTCTTTCCGAGCTTGAATCAAGCTCAGAAAGAGCGGGGATTGTGTACAACCCCGTGTTCGTCGAACGGGACCCACCAGGAAGATCGAGCGGACCCAGTCCCGCGACCCGCACCCAAGTGACAAGCAGACATGCGGCAAGGGGGCTGGTCCGCTCCCGCTCACCTCAGGAGAGCGAGCCAGGCGAGACAGCTCCCTTGTCCCTCCCGCTCGCTCAGAGAATCGTCGACCGGAGCGGGGGCGCCGATCGTTGAGCCAGTACTCGCGGATGGGCTCGGCGACCCGCGATCTGCGAGCCATTCGAGGGTCATAAAGGCTGCCTAACCTCCCCCTATGCGCGACCTGGTCTCCTATTCGCCTCGGCAGAGGATTGGCGGGTCGCGGCATTACGGCTCACGTTCGCCCGAGAAGCATAGGCGAGCCGCTAGAACAAGGTCGTGCCCGCCTGAGGGATGGAATGCGGGCTGACCCCCCCCCCCCCCCCCCCCCCCCCCCCCCCGTGGGTGCGAATAGCCTCTCAGAACAACGGAGCCACACTGTTGGCAGACCAGGTTGGACTACGCATAGCTTCTCAGAACGACGGAGCTTGGCTGTTGGCAGACCCAATCAAGGGCTTTTTGGTATTTTCGGGTCAGTTCTTCTGGTTATTGGCAGTTCAGATTCCAAAAACTATAAGTAAGACCCAAGGGGTACCTTAGAGGGCACGCTTTCAGTGCCTCCTTGCTCTAGTTTCCAAGAGCTCTCTGAGGGTACCTTAGCTCGGCATCTGGCTAAGGAGGGGAAGCGCTCTGAGATCTTCCGGGTGTGTGGTGGGACCTCCCTGCCGAGCCCTTGGGTCTGTTTCTCCTTGTCTTCTTTGTTGTTTTTCTTACAGGAGCGGAGTAGGCGCTAGACCACCCCTTCCCCGAGGGTCGAACTCCACAGGAGACCGGATTCTGGTTTCAACACAATCGCCAACCACAAATTCCACGTTTCGGTGCTTGGTGTTATAGTACTTAGCTTGTCGATCTTGAGCAATAAGTAGCTTCTCTCGAATAGACCGTATGGTTGAGTTTGCTTCATCAACTTCATTTGGTTTATAAAATCGAGCTTCGTCTGCTTCTACCCAAGCCAAGAGAGTATGACACTTCCTTCCATATAGTGCTTCATATGGTGCCATCCCGATGCTCGTCTGGTAGCTGTTATTATACGCAAACTCCACCATAAAGAGATGATCTTCCCATCTCTTTCTGAAGTCAAGGGCGCACATCCTGAGCATGTCCTCCGTCGTTCTGTTGGTACGTTCAGTTTGGCCATCCGTTTGGGGATGACAGGTCGTACTGAATGTCAACTTCGTGCCCAACAGTCGGTGAACTAGCCTCCAATCATTTGACGGGAATCGCCCATCTCGATCACTTATGATGCTTCGAGGAACACCGTGAAGCCGTACAATATGGTCAACATACAATTTTTCCAAACTTTCGATCAAATCATCCCGCCTGTTCGGGAGAAAATGTGCCACTTTTGTTAGTCGGTCAACAATCACCCAAATGCAATCATTTCCTCGCTGCGATCTCGGCAACCCGTGCACAAAATCCATGGAAATATCATCAAATTTCCACTCTGGGATCGGCAGCGACTTCAAATAACCGCCAGGCTTTTGGCATTCCGCCTTCACCATCGCACATGTTTGGCATTTGGGCACATAGAGGGCAACATCTCTCTTGATCCCTGGCCACCAGAATAGCTTCTTCATATCATTGAACATCTTTGTGCTCCCGGGGTGAATGGAATACTTTGTATAATGCACTTCATATATCAGTTCTTCCCTCAATTTACCCACATTCGGGACGCACAAACGGCCCTCTTTTCGCAAAAGATCGTCATTCCAGGAGAATTTGCCTTCTGGCCCTTTGTTAACATAGCGTAAGAGGTCTTCATCCAACTCCGTTGCCCGTCGAACTCGGTCCGCAAGGTCACATTGCACCTCCGTGCAGTTCAAACATGCATTGGCAGTGGCATTTTTGTCAACACAATATATCTCTAACGCTTCCAGTTCCTGGATAAGACGTTCATCATGCCTTTGTAACCAATTCGCTTTAGCCAAAACTCTCCGACTCAAGGCATCCGCGACAACATTCCCCTTCCCGGGAGTATAGTTAATTTCAAAAGTGTAGTCCCCAAGGAACTCCAACCACCTTCGTTTTCGCATGTTCAAGTCTTTCTGCTCCAATAGGTACTTTAGGCTCTTATGATCTGTATAGATCTCCACCTTCACTCCATAAAGGTAGTGCCGCCATAACTTTAGTGCAAAAATCACCGGCGCTAATTCCAAATCATGGACAGGATAATTTCACTCGTGCACCTTTAGCTGGCGTGAGCCATAAGAAATTACCTTTCCATGTTGTAGAAGAACGTAGCCTAAGCCACTCCCTGAGGCATCACTATAAATCACAAATCCATCAGTCCCACTTGGCGAAGACAACACCGGCACCGTGGTCAACCGAACGTTTAGCTCTTCAAAAGCTCGTGCGCACTCTGGCGTACAAACGAACTTCTGATCTTTTCGCGTCAGCGTGGTTAGTGGCAAAGCAATCCGCGAGAAGTTTTCAACAAATCTTCGGTAGTAGCCCGCAAGTCCAAGGAAACTCCTGACCTTGGACACTGACGACAATACCGGCCACTCCTCGATGGCCCTGATCTTTGCTGGATCCACTTTAATGCCCGCTCCACTCACCACATGGCACAGAAAAGCCACCGATGATAGCCAAAACTCGCACTTTGAGAACTTGGCATAGAGCTGCTTTTGTCTCAACGTATTCAACACCAACCGCAAGTGAGTCTCATGCTCAGCTTTCGACTTCGAGTACACAAGGATGTCATCAATGAACATTATCACAAACAGATCCAGGTACGCTCGGAACGTGCGGTGCATCAAATCCATAAACACCGAGGGCACATTGCACAATCCAAATGGCATGACTGTGAACTCATAGTGCCCGTAATGCGTTCCAAATGCGGTTTTGGGAATGTCACTTTCCCGAATTCTCAACTGGTAATAACCAGACTTTTGGTCCAACTTCGAATAGACGGTCGAGCCCACCAGCTGATCGAATAACTCATCAATCCGGGGTATAGGATATTTATTCTTCTCGGTCAGCTTATTCAGTTCACGGTAGTCAATACATAACCGCAACCCACCATCTTTATTCTTTACAAAAAGCACAGGAGCGCTCCAAGGTGACATGTTTGGGCGTATATAACCTTGCTCCAGCAATTCTTGTAAATGGACCTTCAACTCAGCCATCTCTTTTGGCGCGACGCGATATGGCGAGCGGGCCACAGGTTTCGCACCGGGCACCAACTCGATCGTGAAGTTAATCTCCCGCTGGGGTGGTAGCCCAGGGAGATCCGTGGGAAACACATCTGTAAATTCCGCCACAATCAGAACCTCGCACACACTGGCCTTAGGCACAGTAGCCTAAATCATTGCGAAATAACACTCCGCACCCTTCCGAACAGCCTTGACTACCTGGAGTGCAGACATCAACGTCCCGCCCAATCCGCGCATACCCGCGAACTTTGTCTCCTGTTCGGTATTCTGGCCCAACGTGATCTCTTTGGACTGGCAATCAATCAAGGCATGCTGCTCCGCAAGCCAATCCATCCCAAAAATCACATCGAATTCCGATATCGGCAATACAGAAGCAGTCAAACTGAAATCCCGACATCCTATTTGGACTGCCACATCGCAAGCTTGATCCGCAAGCATCCAACAGCCATTCGGCAACACCACTCTGACGCTATCTGTCTTTGCACGACTAGGTATCCCAAGCCGCACTATAAACTCACTAAACAGAAAAGAATGCGACGCACCCGTATCAAACAGTGCTCGCGCAAGCGTGTCCCGAATCATCACAAAGCCTGTGACAATCATGTCACACACACAAACCACAAACACATATGCACTAAGCAAAGCATACAAGCAATAGCATATACAAAACTAAACTCATACCTGTGATGACGTCACTCTGCTTAATGACCTCCTACAGGCCAAGATTGTAGACCCGGGGCTGCGCCTGCGAGGCAGAGGAA
This sequence comes from Platanthera guangdongensis, assembly GCA_039583875.1. Classification (NCBI taxonomy): domain Eukaryota; kingdom Viridiplantae; phylum Streptophyta; class Magnoliopsida; order Asparagales; family Orchidaceae; genus Platanthera; species Platanthera guangdongensis. Next base: position 83,263,617 of record CM077149.1, on the reverse strand, counting down.
TCCACTACTGCCTTGCCTTTCTCCGCATACGACGCTCCCGCCTCCTTTTCACTCTTTGGCGTCACCCGACAATCTCGAGCTATATGCCACACCCGGCCACAATTATAGCATGTACGAGTATCTGGCTTTGAGGTAGCCCCTGACGTTGCTCCCATTGCAACTACTGAAGGAGCTTGTCCACTTATCTTGGACTTCTTGCCCCATTTCTTCTTATAAAATGGTTTCTCAGATCGGGTCACCTTCCACTCCGGTTGCGTCATAGCCAAAGCTCTTTTCCCCTGCACCCTCTTCATATCCTTTTCCAGCGCATTCGCAGTGTCAACCAATGCCTGGAAGCCTTGGTTCACAGAACTAGACACCAGGAACCTCAACTCGTCCCTCAGTCCTTCATAGAACCGATTTGTCTTCCTCTGCTCATCAGCAAAAATAGAACCCGCATACCACCCTAAGCGAGTAAATTCATGCAGGTACACGTCAACTCTGCCATCACCTTGCGTCAGCCTTTTGAATTCATTCTCCATGGTAATCCGTTGCGCCACAGGAAGGTGCTTCGCTAGGAAGAGTCGGGAGAATTCTTCCATCGTTACCTGTGTTAAGGGACGACCCGCTAAGTGATGCAACTCCATCTCATCCCACCAAAATCTAGCTTCTCCTTCAAGAAGGAACATAGCTAAGGTGACTTTCTGATGCTCCTCCGATCCAATCGTCGTCATGACTCGCTTGACGCGCAATAACCAATCCTCAGCCTGCGTAGGAGTTCCCACTCCCAAAAACGTAGGCAAATGGAAACTCATAAACCGCGTTAACTGCTTCTCAGCCGCTCGAGGAGCCACATCCACTACAGGTTCAGGCCTTGCCGCCACCTGTTCTGGCCTCACAGCCGGTTGCTCCTGCCCAAGTGGTTGTCCTTGGATCATGGCAAATAAAGCCTCAGCAACTAAATGCACATGTTCCGCAGACGGTGGAGGTGTAGGCACCGCAGCTGGTGTCGTACTTTCATTAGAATGCTGGGGCTCTGACTGCCCAGCCCCACTCCGTGTCACCTAAAGGTGGACAAGACACACACATTAGCGGCCGTACACAAGCAAATAACACAAAATAGGAACACGCAGGTTCCTCAAACACACAAATTTGCATTCCTACCATGGACATTCAGGAGTTCAATCAGATACTTATGGTTTGAACAAACACGTGCTCGCCACCCCACAAAAGAAGTCGACCACGACTTCTAGAGGAAAAGACCAAGATAGCTGATACCAAAAATGTAACAACCCCAACCGTTCATATGATATATCCTAGAAGGTCCGGCTGGGGCCCCAAAACATATACCATAAAACATACGATGAAGCTACGGAGTAATACCAGAGTAGCGCAGCGCACCTTAACACATTTCATTCTAGCGGAAGCCTATACTAATCCGTGAACTCCACAAGTGAATGTCCAACATATAACACAACTCCACGTTGTATATATCTTAATAGGAATGTCTTACAACCGTACAAAAGTTGGACTTATGGCCTTACATAGCTTTCACACAGTGGCCTAAAAATATTGGCGCGCAGGCCGGCCACAATAAAAGTAAACAGAGCAAGCATTTCCAAATAGCCTTCGAGTGCTAGCAGTAGCAGTAGCAACAATAACAAGGACCTCAACCTTTATGCATCCCGCTTGGCTCTCCAGCACCTGTACAGGGACAATCCACCCAACGGTGGCAAACAGAAGCAACGGTCAGCGTTCAGCTGACCAAATGATAATGACCCTACCCCTTTTCTCAGGGCAGCGATAATCTTCCCTGCAGGCATATCATATCACAAGCATGGCAATATATCTCATCTAATGTGCTTTCATGTACACATGCCATCACAACCGTTCTCCACCCGGCCCAACGGTCCGTGCACTCAGGGCACATTCTTGGTGTTCTGGCAAAGCACTTGCCCACCACCGTATCAGGGTCACAACCCAACGGTAATTCTCTTGAGCATTTACTCCATGGCGTGCAGCCGGAGTACTATTCTTACTACACCGGGATGACACGTAGCCCCCCATTGTGTCATGGCATACAAGCCTAAGACTCTTGTTATGCGCTCCAACAAACCACATCTTCTGGTCCACATCTGACGGACACAATGCAGGTCGGATCCTCCACCCCCCGTTGATCAAATCGCCTTGCCTTCACCGAGTACGACGTACTCGCGGCTTAATCAAAGGCGCTGGTCGGTCTCACCAATCCTGTTCTTGGCATTCAGCCTGGGTATTTCTCTTACACCCATTCATCTTACAACATCAGCGGGTCTTTCCTGGGCACCCCAGTACTTCCTATTACTCGATCACAGGTACGACACCGCAATATCACAATTGTCAGGGGTCTTTCCTGGGCACGCCAGTACTTCCTGTTACTCTCTTCACATGTGGACACCCTACGACATCAGGTATCACAAAGGTCCTTTCCTGGTCACACCAGTAATTCCTATTACTCATTCATAGGTATGACCCAATAGCACAAGCATGACACGGATATTTTCCTGGACTACCACTCCAGTATTTCCTGCTACTACTCTTCACAGGCATAACATGTTGACTCCTTAAACTACACGTTTATCACGGAGTCTTCTCCGATTCATATGCAACATCACCAATCCAGACCAACCTGTCCAGATGGGCTTCACACAGCATGCCTATTCTGTACTCCAATTCCGGATCTATATGCCAATAAAAGGGGATTTCATGCATCCACCCAAAGACTCGCAAAATCAGCCACCTTTTGGTGGGGGAATCACAAACATATTCCAAAATGAAGCCTTCACGTGGCTAGGAAGCAAAGTCCTTACCCTTGAATCCCTCTTTGGTGCCATGAGCACTAAACCCGCTTAAACGACTCACAAGAACTTTTCCTCTGCAACGTCGGCCTCGGATCTCTAGTCGGTAAACCGCAGCACCACCGGTGATCAGCCCCCTTTCCTCCTCCTCCTTCTTCCTCTCTCTTTCTCTCTCTAGAAGTGAAGAAAGAGAAGACCAAAAAAGAAATGAGTTTGCTTTCTCATTCACGGCCTTAAGGAAATAGGCTGAAGGAATGGATTGCCATAATTTCACCAAAAATCATAAATTTTGCTTGACACGGCCTGTGACACGCCCGTGTCCATGGCAGTGTGCCTCAAGCGGTGCTCAACCGACTTATCAAGACCAGTAAGACGCCCATATGACACGCCCGTGTCATGGGCCGTGTCACCCAGCACACCTTCAGACACGCCCGTGACTGTGGCCGTGTTTGTCAGGCAAAAAAATCCCAAAATCACCCGAGACTCACACGGCCTGTGACATGCCCGTATCCCATGCTGTGTGCCCATACACGGCACTAGACACGCCCTAGCTCAAAATTTAGCAGGCTGAGTTCGTCGAACCAAAGGGACACGCCCTGTGACACGCCCGTGGCATAGGCCGTGTTCACTTGTCGACATCTCGACACTCGACACTCGACGATCGTCGAGCAACTTTCATCGAGCGCACTGACACGCCCCGTGACACGCCCGTGTCACTGGCCGTATCCAGAGTCTACCAAAGTTTGTCGACCATTCGTCGACAATTCCTCTCGACACTCGACGCACGCAGGACACGCCCTGGGACAAGCCCGTGTCCCAGGCCGTGTCACTCGAAAATTGGCCTGCTGATAAAAATTTGGGCTGTTACAGAAAACACCATTAAGCTACCAAAAAAATTTGCAAAACGCAATTATAGGAACACGCAGGTTCCTCAAACATGTGTATTTTCATTTCTAAGTGGACATTCATGGGTTCTTTTATGTCATAACGATGACGCACACACATGTGCTCACCACCCCTTAAAAGAATTCATCCACAAATTCATTTAATTTGACTGGAACCTGTAGTCTGATACCAAATTGTAACACCCCCTATCTGTCACATAGCATATAGTAGTAGGTCCGGTCAGGGCCCGATGCCATATAACACAGACAGACCGAAGGGTTACGTAATGGAACGATCCTTCCAATAACCAACATCCTACATAGAGTACATTCTAGCGGAAGCAATTTAAAAGTTGCAAATTAACATCCAAGCCACAGCATGAATGTCCACTACATAAACCCAACAGGAATGAATGTACAAATACACAAGAATTGGCCTTATGGCCTTACAAGAGTTTACTCAAATAAAAGTGTCTTCCAAACCTCGGCGCGAAGGCCGGTCACACATGAGAATGAAAGTAAACATTAAAATTTAGTACTTCGAGGGCCGGCTCAGCAACAAGGGCTTTTGCCCGCTATTTGCCACGAGACACTACAGCACCTGCAAGCAACAATCCACTGAAGCGATGACAAACAAAAGCAAAGGTCAGCTAAAGTTGACCAAATTATAATGACCCCGCCCCTAAGCTCGGGGCGGCGATGCTCCTTCCCTGTACTTTATTAGCATAGCTTAACAGTAGTGAAATCACACATTATCATAGGCGCAGGCTCGCACGGCCACACACCCCATCCTCTCAGGACACATTCTCGGTGAACCAGGTCAAAGTCCGCTGTCTCACCACCGCCCATTGGATGGCAATTCTTGTGAGCATTATGGTCTTTCTGGCCAAAGCCTAAGAACCTCAATCTATACCAATGGTGAGTACCACATACCTTAGGACTCTCTAATCGAATGATATAGAGCAGGTACAGTTCCGCCTAACCCGTTGCTCACACAACAACATCAATTTAAGCCGTCTGTGGGGGTCAAGATATAACGGTCCAGGCCCATCCCATGGGAACCCGCTGGCACCGCCGGCCTACCAGGGTCCAGACCCGGGCCCACCACTGGTAGTCAGCCTATCACATTCAAGCCTGCAGGCCATGCACCCCAACCCCTCTCCGCGCCTGATCAGTACGGTAGTCACTGGGTCTCGAACCCAGGACCTTGATAAGAGTTCCGCTCAGTTGGTGATGGGGAGTGGCGGAAAGCACTCTTATCCCTGGGTTTGACAACAACCTACCGTACTGATAAATACGGAAGGGGTTGGGGTGCAACTTGAATGTGATAGGCTGACAATTCTGGAAGGCCGGCGGTGCCCGGGTTCCCTGTGGGGACCGTCAAGATTCCCCGAGTCCCAATCCGATCACATACTTTACATAACCAAGTTATGTGCAAGTTGGCTCCCAGGCTACCATGTTGGCACAATCACGCATCTGCCCAGTTTTCTGGGTGCACCTCGAAGTTAGTCCCCAAGGTTCCCTGTTACAATCTACCCACGTAGAAAACCTGAATAACAACCATCGGCACGGAGTCTTATCCGGCCATTCATGCAATGCAACATCACCGATCCAGACCAACTTGTCCGGGTAGGCTTCACACATCATGCCTATGTAAGTTTCTCGATTACGGACTCTACATGCAAAGCAACGGAGACTATTCATGTCTACCCGGAGGAACACCTCACACTTATCGCAAACTCACGAGAGCGGGCTTCCTATGCAAAAGGAAAGAGTACTTCACATGTCCAAGATGAGAATCGTTACCCTAGCATTCCTGTTCGGCGCCATGAAGATCTAGATGGATGAAAAGCACCGCAACGACCTCACCTCTGTATATCCTAACTCAGCTTGCGATTTGGGGCTCCAAAGCTCCACCGGATGCCGGAACTCTCCTCCTCCTTCTTCCTTGCTCTCCCCTCTCTCTAAGACTTTAGAAAGAGAAAGCTTGAAAGAAATGAGGGTACCCAAACCCTATTCCTGGAATAAACACTACCAGGACCAACTAGGACCCTTGGATCCCAAAAGAAGGAAACGGATGACCACGATTCGGGGATAAAAATCCAAAACCTGGGAAGAACACGTCTTGTGACACGCCCATGTCCAAGGCCGCATGCCTCAATCGACGTCGAAATCGTCGCATCCCGAAAAGAACACGGGCTCTCGACACGCCCGTGTAAGGCTTGACACGCTCGTGTCATCTAGTACACGCTCGTATAGCGGGGCGTGTTCCTCCATCAACAAAGGACCAAAACTAACCCGAAGAGAACACGGGTACTCGGCACACTCGTGTCAAATTTGACACGCTCGTGTCAGTCCGAACACGCCCGGGCTCTAGGTCATGTTCCGCCACCGACACAGCACGACTCACAGCTTTAGCAGGATACGACATGGGACACGCCCGTGTCTCAGGCCGTGTTTGCTGTCTCGACGATCGTCGACTGCATTTTCATCAACCAGACGGCCATCGTTGAACCCGACCATGACACGGCCCTGAGACACGCTCGTGTCCCAGTCCGTGTGACCCTTACCAAGTGCCAAACTTGGCTCAAAATGCTACATGTCCCGCTTTTGAGTTTCGGGGCGTTACACTAGCTCTATAGAGACACGTTGTATTTATTTTATCACTTTTGAAATATATCATTGTTGTTTTAGATACGTTACATTTGTATTCTTTAAATATATTATTGTTATTCATCAAGCAAATCTGTCTGTATTTAAGAAAAATTTAAAGAACCCTTATTCACCCCCCCCCCCTGAAGGGCACCGTAAGATCCAACAGGAAGATCTTCAGGAAACTTTCAGACTGATGAAGATTGTTTGTCTCTTTGAAAAATCCTGAAGCAAAATTGATCAAGAACTTGATTTTTGAGTGAAGCTGTTCTTCCTTCAGTTTTCTGTAGAATAATCCTTTTATTTTTCTAATCACTGTGTCTCTTTTGTGTGTTTCTGTATGTTCTATGTATTCTGTAAACTGTCTCTTTTTTTATATTCCTTGCAGAAATTAGCATTTGAATTTGAATTCTATCAGTATATTTATAGGCATATAATAATAAATTTTGAAATCAAACTGCCTTAGTCAATAATGGAAAACTATAGGAAAATTAGTCGAACGGAACCTGTGAGAATGTAGTTGAACTGAATCTGTTTCGTCGACCAAAGATCCAATTTCATCAAACAAAAACCTCTCTTTCGTCGAGCTGAGCTCCAAGATCTCTGAACAAAAAATTCACTTCCAATTTGAGCTCCAAGATCGTCAAACGGAGATAGTCTATTCATCGTGCTGAGCTTCTGGGAAGAAATTGGAATTCGTTGATCTCTGCTAAATTTTGTCAAACTCAGCTCAAAGTATAAGTTGAATTTGTCGAGCTAAGCTATGATTTCATCAAACTCAGCTTAGAGAAATAACCGAGTTCGTTGAACTACGATCGACGAAAGTCAAGCTTAGTTCAGCAATCTTCGAACTACTTTTTCTGCACTTAGAAAATTGCTTTCTCTGGGGGGGGGGGGGGGGGTCTTCTGTATTCTAAGACTTCTGCAGGTGAAAATAAATCATTCTAGTTTGATGTCTTGACTTAGACTCTGACAAAAACCTATGACACTAGACTATACAATGTGGGTCAATCTAAGCAATCCTAATAGTGAACCTTGCCCAAATCAACCCTAAAATAGGTGGGGTTCCAACAGGGGTGTTACAACAGTCTTGACATGTTCTGCTATTACCTCTGCCTGGCAATCTATCTTATTAGTTAGATCTATAAGCTTCAGTTTTTGTAGGTCCAACTTATGTTGGCCCTCTCCAACTGAAAAGATACTCCCCTCAGTGATTCTAATTCACTGGCCTGATCCTTAGCAAGCTCTTTGCTTGCAATCAAGGCCTTTAATATCTTCCCATATCTGTTGATAAGGTTGTTGAGATAAGCTTCAGTGTCTGAATCATGTTCTATATTATTATAGGAGTATGAACATGATTTATTTTCTGATGCAGAAAGAGAATCTGAGGCAAAACTAGGAGAGATTGGTTTTATCTTAGCAGGACTTGAACAATCATGTCCTTCTACTCCTGATTGGGTCTCCTTAATAGCCATCAGGCCCATAAGAGCCTCCTTCTCTTCTGATTCTGATTAATCAGACTCACTATCAGATAGTGTAGACTATTTCTTTGCCAAGAGGATTTCGTCAGCCTTCTTGTGCAATCCACTCTTCCAGTTTTCTAACTTTTCTCCTTTATTTTTGTTGGGCAATCAGCTATGTCATGCCCTTCCCTGTTGCAACAATAACACACAATATTATTCTTAACATATTTGTTCAATGAAGATCCATAACTGTCCCCGGATTTCGTCTTCCTGGGTTTCTCTGGATGATTGATTTTTTGAGAGAAGAGTCTCCAGCTGGACCCTTACAGTTGCCCTTCCTTCTTCTCCTCGACATCTTCTTGAACTGTCTAGAGAAGAGAGACAGTTCCCCCTCAGTCAGGTCTCCTCCTGTTGAGGATGATTTTGTACAATCAAAGACTGTGACTTGTCTCTCTGAGAGTGTTGACTTTTCTCTAACCTTCCTGGAAGTCTCAGCCTTTAGGGCCAAAGACTTTTCTCTACTATGTGCTCTAGGTGAATTTTCTTCAGACTTCCTGATATTGAGCTGTAACTCATGGGACAACAACTTGCCAAATAGAGCATGGGAATCTATGTTGGCTAAGTTACCCCTTTCTCTTATTGCACAGATCTTGATGTCACATTCCTCGTTCAGGGACCTCAAGAACATGTCAGTGAGTTCATAGTTAGTGAAGCTCCTGTCATAAGTCCTCACGTTATTTACAATTCTGAAGAACTTTTCAAAACATTCAGCCACTGAGTCTTTCTTATACTGTCTGAAGGCTTCATACTATTGGTTTAGCAACTATTTTCTATCATCTCTGAGCTCATCAGTTCCTTCCATGTAGACAATCAGTGACTCTTACATTTCTTTTGATGTTTTACAATGAATCTGATTTTGAAAAGTGGAATCATCTATTGCACTAACTATAATATTATGAGCTCTCTTGTCCATAGAGGCCAGAATGATTTCATCCTTATCCATCTCCATATAGGTCTTTGGTGTCTTGATGTTTGCATCAAGAACTAACACTTTCATGGGAATGAAAGTTCCTTCAACCACTGTGATGTATATTCTTGGATGTGCGGCCTCCATGAATAATCTGACTCTCTCCTTCCAAATTCCAAAATTCTTTTCGGAGCAGACTGAGAGCTTGATGGAAATGTTTTCCCTCTAAGCCATGATTTATCTTTCTCTGCAATCCTTTGGATTCTCACTAGGCTATTATGCCTTCTCAGTGAACCTCCCTCTGATAGTAATTGTAAGTGTTTGTTTTAGGATTTAGGATTGAGAGTGTGTTGGATACCTAGTTTGGATTTGGGCTAAGGTTCACTATTAGATTTTGACCAATCATGTATTGCCTAGGTTTAATATGTTAGTTCTAAGGTTAAGGACAGTCTGACTAGGTTAGACATCTTATTATCTAACCTTGAGAAGACTTTAGAGATCAAGACTTAGAAAAATTACTGCTTTTAAGAGAATTCAGAAATCAGTTCAAAGTTCTTCGAACTCAGCTCGACGATCGTCGATCGCAGATCGACGAACTCAGAATTGCTTCTCTGAGTTGAGCTTGACAATATTCGAGCTTAGGTCGACGATCTTCCTTCTCTCTCAGTTTCTCTGGTCGACGATATTCTACCTCAGCCCGACGAAATCTGGAGCTCAGCTTTGACAGGTTGTTTCAAGTTTATTTACTCTGAGTTCAGGACGACGAAATCTGTTCTGTGCTCGACGATCTTAGATCTCTGATCGACGAATTCTGTCAGTTCTTTATTTCAATTCTCTGTAGTTAATTTTTGGTTTGACGAAAGCTTATATAATATATTATTGCCTATATTACTCTGAGTTATTAATTGCATATAATCTTATGAATATAGTCGTTCATTGGCAGCATTAATTACTGGACTTCACAGAGTTAATATTCGACTTAATAACTGGGACAGTTAAGGAATTAATTCATTGCCCTTCTAGCCGTTTGTCCAAGTTCCATGATTTCAGCAGTTGATTGTGAAGAAGAATTCAAATTAGAGATAGAACTTTTGTAGGAGATATAAAGGAATTTGAAAAAGGATATTCACAGAAGGTTTTTCACAGGCAGACAGACAAGAAAGAAATTCAGTATACATACTCTCACTGTCTTCATCTTCTGCAACTCTTCTCCAAGATTTCAAGAGACAACAAAATACAATCAGTCTGAAAGCTTTTGGAGATTATCATTGAAGGCCTACACCATGCAAAGCTTCTAGCATTCCTGAACAATCATCATCTATGGGGGATATTTGACAACATCAAGTAATACACAAGTCTTCTCAGTTGTTTTTGAGAAAGAGAAGACCACATCAATTTTCTTTCACCCACTGTACACAAGATTTTAACTCCCTTCAAAAGTTAACCACCTAGTTCTTATGTCTCATTATCAAAAGACTTAGCTTTGTTTTTGGGCACCTGATCAAAAGCCTAAAGGGTTTTGAGATCTCCCTGCAAATAGATTTTGTGGTGACAGGGCACCTGAGAAAAAACCTATTTGGTTGCAGGGTAACTGATCAAAACGCTGTAGTGGATTCCTACCAGGATGGTATAAGAGTGGATGTACCCAAGTTTAGGGGAACCACTATAAATTTCTTGTATCATCTAGTTGCTCCTTGTTTTCTTTATTGATGTGTGCTGTGTGATGTGTTAGTTAGCTTTTTCTTTCCTGCACTCTCTTAAGTTATATATATCACTAATTTTTAATTTCGCTATAAAAACCAATTAAGGTTTTAAAATACTCTATTCACCCCCCCCCCTCCTCTAGAGTTAAACAGATCTATCCCCTCAGGAGGTAAAGCTCTTACCTTCCTTTTAATTGGTATCAGAGTGTCAGGTTTCTTTGGTTTCACAGACTCACATCTGAACCAAGATCCTTCGATAGATCTTTTTCTCTCTAGCTTCTTATTTACAGCATGGCACAGAATAAGGAATATTCTAGCACCAGACCTCTTGTGTGCAACTTGAATAAATTTGCACTCTGGAAGGCAAGAATCAAACTTTATATGAATTCTATTAATGAGTACATTTTCAATTCTATTTTGACAGGTCCTCCTCAACCTACAGCTACTACTACATCCACCAGTACACATACAGTTCCAACACCTGAGTGGACTGATGCTCAAAAGAAAGCAAAGATGGATGATGCCAAAGCAATGAATATTCTGGTACAGATAATGTTAGATGACATCTTTCAGAAGGTGGCTGAGTGCACTTCTGCAAAGGCTATTTGGGACTCACTGAACCAAATAGTTGCTGGCTCTTCAGACGAAAGGAAAGACAGGAGATCCCTCCTCATATCACAGTATGAGAATTTCAAGAAGGAGGAATCAGAGACTATTGCTGGGATGTACAACAGACTCAGTGTCATCATAAATGAACTGAGAACCCTGGACAAGGACATCTCAGTAACTGAGATCAATGACAAAGTCATAGTGTGCTTCCCCAGCACTTGGGATTCCAGGATATGGCCAATTAAAGAGGCCAGAAGTTTTAATGAGATTTCTACAAAATCTCTCCTTGGAAAGCTCAAGTCTTATGAGCAACTAATCAAGATAAGGGAAGCTGCAGAACAGAAGGCTTCCACATCTTCAAAGAAGGAGTACCGCATTGCTTTAAAAGCAACATAAGAAACAGAAGCACTTCCAGCTAATGAAGAACTATTAAGATTATTGGCTAAAAGATTTTACAAAATGGCCAAGAAAGACTTTAGAAGAACGTCATCCAAGAATGATGACAAGCCTAGATATGACAAGACTCCTACCAAAGAGATTGTGTGTTTTGGATGCAGAAAACCTGGGCACATTATACTTGAATGCCCAGAGGCACAGAAGAAGGATAGAAGAAAAGAAAAGGAGAATAGAAGGCAGTCAAGCAAGCACTATGGCAAGCACTCCTCCAGCAAACACAAATGAAAGGAGAAGGGCTTCATTGCTGAGACCTGGACTGACACTGATGAAGAATCCTCATCTTCCAGCTCTAGTGAAGATGAAGAGGAGGCAAAGAAAAGGGAAGTTTGCCTTATGGCTATCAATGCCTCCTGCAGCAAAGCTGATGCTGATGAACAAGCAGAAGAATCAGAAGAAGAATCTGAGTCTAAAGAAGATCAGGTAATCTCTTCCTTTGATATCAATTCAGAAGATTTCAAAATTGAATTTAAATCTTTGTACAATGACTTAATCAGTCAGAAAAGGAAATAAAAATACTTAGAGATAGACGGGTTGAATTTGATAACTTATTTGCTGAAAATATCAAACTAAAAAATGATTTAGATATAGTCAATGAACAAATCATTTCATCAAAAACTTAATTAAGGTAGGCATAGCAACTTGAGGAATCTCTCAATGAGAGAAGCCTTAAGCTAATGGACATCACAAGTACAATCAATGCCAGATTAAATGGCAAGCTGGGCTTAGGTGTTTCATCAAGCTTATCCCCCCCCCCCATCTTAAAGAAAAATATTCTTTCAACTCCAATCAAATTTATTTCTGAAAAGGCAAAGAAAAATGGGAGAAACTACACAACCAAATATCTCTCAAAAATCTACAAATAAAAAGAAAAAGAATAAGAATCTAAATAAAAACCATGTTCAACAGATTTCGTCGAACTCAGATCGACGAAATATGCATAGTTTGTCAAACCCAGATCGACGATCTATGAACGCAAATTATAACAACAATAATTCGTCTTACTGCGATCGATGAACTGTATATGGTCCGTCGAGCAGCGATCGACAAACTTGGGGCGCAGAAATTGACTATGTTCATTCTCTGAGCAGAGTTTGATGAACTCACCCCTATTTGTCGAACGCAAATCGAAGAACTGATAACAATTTGTCGAACCCAGTTAGGTTCAATAAAATTTATAACTTTGTTAGAAATTTTAATCAATTCAGAGAATTTTTTTATCCTTTCACTCAATGGGAAATACCACGTAGAATATATTATCCCTTAGGATATAGAAATAAACCAGAATTCTCTGTTATTTCCAGTTTTTCTTATCAAAAGAAACAAGGACCCAAGGTAACCTGGGTCAAGAACACCTAATTTCTTTCTATGCATGTGAGGAACTGCCCAGTCTTTAATCAACAATGGTATCAGGACAGTGGATGCTCAAAGCATATGACTGGCTGTAAGGACAATCTAACAAACTACTAGTCCAAGCTAGGTCCAAAGGTGATCTTTGGTGACTCCAACTGTGGCCAAACTAAAGGCTATGGAGATGTTAAAGTTAGAGCAGTCATCTTCAAGAAAGTTGCTTATGTGAGTGGCTTAAAGAATAACCTAATATCCATAAGTTAATTATGTGATGAAGGTTATCAGGTAACATTTAACTCATCTTCCTATATTATTTATTGTAAAGATAACAAACCTGTTTTAACTGGACTTAGACAAGGCAACATATATGTAGTAAATTATCAATCAGCTAGTTCAGAACTCTGTTTATTTAATCAAGTTAGCAATCAAAATGAACTTTGGCATAAGAGATTAGGACATGTAAATCTTAAAAATATTGCTAAGTTATCTAGGGACAACCTTGTTAGAGGATTGCCTTCTGGCCCATACAAGAAGGAAGGCCTCTGCAGGGCTTGTCGGTTAGGCAAGCAAACTAAAAACAGCTTTAAATCTGTAAATAAAAGTGAATCACTTAGAATATTTTACCTGCTACATATGGACCTTTTGGCCCTATAGCAGTACAAAGTATAGGAGGTAAATCTTATACTTTAGTGATTGTAGATGACTTCTCAAGATTCACTTGAGTTTTCTTTCTGAGATCTAAGTTAGATAACTTCAAGGTTCTTACAGATTTTCTTAAGAACATACAAATTGAGTACTCTACTCTAGTTGCATTGATCAGAAGTGATCATGGTACTGAGTTTGAGTCTCTTCTTATGCAAGAGTTCTATGAGAAGTAAGATATCAAGCACTGCTTCTTAGCTCCTAGAACACCTCAACAAAATAGGGTTCCTAAGAGGAAAAATAGAACCCTAATTGAATCTGCATGCACATTACTTGTGGATGCTTACATGCCCCTATCTTTTTGAGCAGAGGCTGTAAGCACAACAAACTATGTACTGAACAGAAGTCAGATACACAAGCTTAAGAATAAGACTCGTTATGAGCTACTTAAAGGGAAGAACCCTAAAATCAACTATTTTAAAGTATTTGGTTGCTTATGTTATATTCACAACAATGACAAGAAGTACACTAGAAAGTTTGAAGAAAAAGCTGCAGAGGGAATTTTTCTAGGATATTCCCAAGTCAGCAAAGCTTATAGGGTGTTTAACAAATCCACTTTAAAAATTGTGGAATCTGTTCATGTTATATTTTATGAAGCTAACATGGTTTACAAGGAGAAAGAAGTTTCAACCAATAACATTTTGCAGGTACCTCACTTGTGCGAGAGATTGGATGATCTAAACCTCACCCAAGAGGTTCCATTACATCCTTCTCCACAAGTTGAAGAAGAAAGTGAAGAAGAAAATTTGTAAGTGGCTGAACTTCCTCCAACAGCTAATATAATTCCACAAGAGAAATTAATTCCACAAGTTGTTGCTCAACCAACTCCTCCCACTGATCTTGTCACTCTTAGAGATCACCCCATATCTCAAGTGATTGGAGAAATTTTAGTTGGTGTGCAAACAAGGCATCAACTCAACAATGATGTGATGCATGCTTGTTTCATTTCTAAAGTTAAGCCCTACTCCATCAAAGATGCAGAGCAAGATCCCCACTAGATCATTGCAATGCAAGGGGAGCTCAATCAGTTTGAGAGGTGTAGAGTTTGGGATTTGGTTCCTAGACCCAAAGACTATCCAGTCATTGGAACCAAATGGGTCTTTAGAAACAAGATGGATGCTGAAGGAAACATCATAAGGAACAATCAAGGCTAGTAGCTCAAGGCTATTTGTTGGAACACCCTATTACTAATTTGGGTCAGGATCACTATGTCTCTAGGAATTTATGCTTTGACCTTCTGTATAGATAATAGGTCAATTAGAATTGAGTCTAAGGGATCAGGAGTCTAGGTTTGGAAGCTGCCCTGAAGACCCAAGTTTTTCTGGAGACTAAGTCCAGATCGTCGAGCTCAACTATTGACAGATCGTCGAGCTCCATTCGACGATCGCTGAGCTCAACCCTCATAATATCGTCGAGCTCTGGTCGACGATCGCTGAGCTCAACTTCTCAATATCGTCGAACTCCATTCGACGATCGCTGAGCTCAGGTCGACGATTTTGACTCTGCACTGGATCCTTATCTCTGAGCTCAGTTCGACGATCTTTGAGCTCAGATCGACGACTTCTTTGCTGCTTGCATTTTCCAGTTCGCTGAGCTCAGCTCGACGATAGCAGAGCTCAGTTCGACGATTTCAGTTATCTTTCAGAATTCAAATTCAAATCAGATAGAAGTTATTCTGCATTTAATTCAGAAGATCTGCCAGCCATTTTCATTTACTTCTGGAGCAAGTTTCAAGGGATTTTTCAAGGAATAATTCAGTGGACTTTCCTTCAGAACATTTTATGCAATTAAGGCTGTAATTAATTCAGACCAACGGCTATCTTTGACAGAGCAATTTTCTATTCAGACTCAGAGAATAAAAGATAGAATGTTTTTGAATCAAAAGAAGACAGACAAGAATAAGAGAATAGAAGATTGACAAGAATAGGACACAACTCAATACACAGAGACTCTCTCTCAATCTTCTGTCAACAAGAATTCAGAAGAACACTCATCAAAAAGAGATCAAGCTTTCAAACATTCTTCAGATCTCTTCAGCTCTCAAGTGTTCAAGGCCAATATCATCTCAAGACTCCAGACACTCAACATTTCAGCTTGCTGAAATCATCTTTTGCTGGAGATCTATCTTTGAAGGCCTATCACCCTCAGCAAAGCTCATCTTCCTGAAGATTTCAAGGACTCAGGGGGAGCTTTGACAACATCACTGAATCCACATAGTCTTCTCAGTTGCTTGAGAAAGAGAAGACTGTCATCACTCTCTCACCCCCATTCTGTAAAGGGTTTTTCAAACTCCCTTCAAAAGTTTGAATCTGGTTTTTGAGCACCTTGTCAAAAGCTCATTGGTGGCAAGACACCTGATCAAAAAATCTGATTTGGTTTTTGAGCACCTTATCAAAAGCTCATTGGTGCCCAGGACACCTGATCAACTCATCATGCAGTGGATTCCTACCTAGGGTGGTAGAAGAGTGGATGTACCCAAGTTGGGGAACCACTATATTTCCTTGTGTCATCTGGTTCTGCATGTTTTCTTTTTGTTTCTGGCCTAGATTTTCTTGTGCTTAGTTTCTGCATAGCTTAGTTTTATTTCTGCTTACCTGCTTACACTCATTACAACAATTGTTGTAAAGCTTTGCAAAAAGTTTTCTTTGTGTTTTTAAAAAGCACCATATACTCTATTCACCCCCCCCTCTAGAGTATATCAGATCTAGTTTCCCCTTTCAATTGGTATCAGAGCCAGGTTGGTTAAACATACCATATTTGTTTGGTTGTACAGGCTAACACCTGAACCCCAAAGATCCCAAACTAGATCCTTCTTTTATATTTCATTATTAGATTTAGCTTGCACAAATCATGGCCCAAAACAAAGATTATGCAAGCACCAGACCTCCAGTGTGCAATCTGTCAAAGTTTGCACTTTGGAAAGCAAGGATTAAACTCTACATGAATTCTATTGACGAGGACATTTTTAATTCTGTTTTGACAGTGTGTCCAAGACCTCCAGAAAGTACAAGCACAAATGCTGTTCCACTCCATCAGGAACAGATGCTGACATTAAAAAGTGGAAAGTAGCTGATGCCAAGGCAATGAACATTCTAGCTCAAACAATGTCAGATGACATTTTTCAAAAAGTAGCTGAATGCAACTCAGCCAAGGAGATCTGGGACAAGCTCTCAGAAATAGTGTCAGGATCAGCTGATGAGAGAAAGGACAGAAGATCTCATCTCATCTCCCAATATGAGAACTTCAAGAAGGGAGAAACAGAGTCAGTGGGAGAAATGTACAACAGACTGAGTCTAATTGTCAGTGAACTGAGGACATTAGACAAAGAGATCTCACTGACAGAACTGAATGATAAGATCCTAATGTGCTTTCCCAGCACTTGGGATTCAAGAATCTGGCCAATTAAAGATGCCAGAAGTCTGAATGAGATCACAACTGAAGCCTTGTTGGGTAAGCTCAAATCTTATGAGCTACTCATCAAGAACAGAGAAGAAGAACAGAAGGCTGCTTCTCCAGCCACAAGAAAGAGAAGACTATAGCATTTAAGGCAGCTGAGGATCTGCCTGAAGAAAAAGGTACAGGCAATGATGAACTTCTCAGCCTGTTGGCCAAAAGATTCTATAAGATGGCCAGAAAGGACTTCAGAAGAAGATCATACAAGGAGCAGGATAAGCCAAGGTATGACAAGTCCATTGGCAATAGCAAAGACATTATTTGCTTTGGTTGCAGGAAACCAGGGCATATGGTTCCTGACTGTCCAGAAAACAAGAACAAGGACAGAAGGGACAGAAAAGAAAGAAGAAAGGAGAAGGACTCCAAAAGGAATGGAAATAGCAAACCTTCCTCCAGCAGAAATAAGCACACAAGGAAAGGATTTGTTGCTGAATCCTGGAGTGAGACTGAAGAGGAGTCAGAGGCCTCTTCCAGCTCAAGTGATGATGAGGATGATGCAGAGGAAAAGGAGTTCTGCATGATGGCAATCAATGCCTCACAACACAACTCAGAGGAAGAGGAGTCAGAGTCAGACTCAGAGACTCAACCTGAAGAAGATCAGGTAATCAGCTCTTTTGATTTCACTTCAGAAGATTTCAAACTTGAATTTAAAGCACTATGTTTAGACCTGCTAAAGTCTGAGAAAGAGATCATCTCTCTCAGAAATCAATTATCTGAACAAAGTGGTTTAAAATCAGAAAACCTCAAGCTCTCTCAGGAGTTGGAGAACCATAGGGAACAGATAGCTTCACTGAAGAGTGAACTCTCTGAGGCCAAGAAGCTTGAAGAATCTCTCAATGGGAGAAGCATCAAGCTGATGGACATCACAAGCACAGTGAACTCAAGATTCAACAGTACACTGGGCTTGGGTGCCTCATCCAGCCAACCTATTGTTCTAACAACCCCTATCAAGTTCATTTCTGACAAGGGAAAGGGAGTTGTAGAGGTTGCCAGGAAAAATTCTGATCTGCCTCAGAAAACTAAAGTCCAGTACAAATCGTCGAACGGAGATCGACGATCGCCGAATGAAGATCGACGATCGCCGAACGCAGCTCGACGATCTCAGGACAAATCGTCGAACGCTGATCGACGATCTAAGCCAAGATCGTCGAACGCTGGTCGACGATCCCATATACCTGACCTCAGCCATAGTCGACCGTCGAACGGAGCTCGACGATCTGACCCAAGATCGTCGAACTCAGCTCCAAGATCGTCGAACAGAGGTCAGAGCTCTGGAAATTTTTTCAATGGCAAGTCAAAATTGAATCCTGAGGGTTCTTCATCCCAAACATCTAACCCTTATACTGAATGGATTTTACCTCCAAGGAGATATCATCCTGAAGGATATAAGAGTCAGCCAGGGATGTCTTTCATTTCTGAATTTAAAGGTTATCAACCTAGGCCCAAGGTAAACTGGGTCAAAAACAAGTGAATTGCTTTATGTGCAGGTGAAGACCTATCCAACATCTAACCAGCAATGGTATTTGGATAGTGGGTGCTCTAAGCACATGACAGGGAACAAGGACAACCTAAATTCCTTTAGAGCCAAGCTTGGACCCAAAGTTATCTTTGGTGACTCCAACTTTGGACAAACTAAAGGATATGGAGAAGTCCAGATTGGTTCTGTAACCTTCAAGAAGGTAGCATATGTGGAAGGACTGAAGCACAACCTAATCAGCATCAGTCAGCTATGTGATGAAGGCTACCAGGTGACCTTCAGCAAAACCTTATGCAAAATCAAGTCAGAGGACAACACAACTGTGTTGACAGGTAAAAGGAAAGGTAACATCTACCTAGTAGATTTTCTTTCAACTTCTATAGATATCTGTTTATTCAATTCAGTTTATAGACCAAATATTTTATGGCATAAGAGACTAGGACACCTAAACCTTAGAACTATTGCTAGGCTATCCAAGGACAACCTTGTTAGAGGACTACCTTCTGGCCCCTACAAGAAGGAAGGACTCTGCAAGGCTTGTCAATTAGGCAAGCAAACTAAAAACAGTTTTAAGTCACTTAATAAGAGTGATTCACCTAGGATACTGTATCTGTTACACATGGATCTATTTGGACCCATCACAGTACAAAGCCTAGGAGGGAAATCCTACACTTTAGTGATTGTAGATGACTTCTCTAGATTCACTTGGGTGTTCTTTCTAAGGAAGAAGTCTGATAACTTTAAGTGTCTGACAGATTTTCTCAAATGTATAAAGATTGAGTTCAATACTCACATTGCCCTGATCAGAAGTGATCATGGGACAGAGTTTGATTCTCTTCTTATGCAAGAGTTCTGTCAGAGTGAAGGGATCAGGCATACTTTCTCAGCTCCTAGAACTCCTCAACAAAATGGGGTAGCTGAAAGGAAAAATAGAACCCTTATTGAATCTGCCACTACATTGTTGTCAGATGCTCATCTACCTCTATCCTTCTGGGCAGAGGCAGTGAACACCTCCAACTATGTGCTGAACAGAAGCCTGATACATAAACTGAAGGGAAAGACTCCCTATGAATTACTCAAAGGGAAGAAACCTAAAGTTGACTATTTCAAAATTTTTGGTTGCATTTGCTATATTCACAATAATGATAAGAAACATCTAGCAAAATTTCAAGCCAAAGCTGATGAAGGAGTGTTTCTGGGATACTCCATGATCAGCAAGGCCTATAGGGTTTATAATAAATCATCATTGAAAATTGAGGAATCTGTTCATGTTTCTTTTGATGAAACTAACATGTCTTTCAAGGAGAAGATTTCTTCTACCATAGAACCTTTGCAGGAACACTCTCTAGTTGAAGATATGAACAAGCTACAGGTTGCTCAAGAGGATGAAAGTAGTGAAGATGAAAGCAATGCTCAACATATTGAAGCTCAACCTGAAGAGCCAGTTGTTGTACCACAAGAGGAAACAACAACACAGGTTGGTGAAGGATCAACACCCCCTGTTGATTTAGTAACATCAAGAGACCATCCAATTTCCCAGATAATTGGAGAAATCTCAGCTGGTGTGCAAACCAGAAATCAGGTCAACCAAAACCTGTTGCACACCTGCTTCCTTTCTCAAATTGAACCTCAGTCCATTCAAGATGCAGAGCAAGATCCACACTGGATCATTGCCATGCAAGAGGAGTTGCATCAATTTGAGAGGAACAAAGTATGGGAACTAGTGCCCAAGCCTAAGGATCATTCCATTGTTGGAACAAAATGGGTATTCAGAAACAAACTGGATGATCAAGGAGTAATAATAAGGAACAAGGCAAGGCTAGTTGCCCAAGGATACTCTCAAGAAGAAGGAATTGACTACGACCAGACCTTTGCACCTGTTGCAAGATTGGAAGCCATCAGGATTTTTCTAGCTTATGCAGCTCACAAAGGCTTCAAGGTTTATCAGATGGATGTCAAGAGTGCCTTCTTAAATGGAGACATCAAAGAGGAAGTCTATGTCAGACAACCTCCAGGTTTTATCTCTCCAACTCATCCTGATTTTGTTTTTAGATTAAATAAAGCATTATATGGTCTCAAGCAAGCTCCTAGAGCATGGTATGAGACCCTAGCATGCTTTCTTTTGGAAAATGGTTTTATAAGGGGTAGAGTAGACCAAACGCTTTTCTTAGAACCCATAAGTCCCATACCCTACTAGTACAAATCTATGTAGACGATATCATTTTTGGTTCTACTGACTCAAAATTGTGCAGAAGGTTTTCTAACCTAATGCATTCTAAATTTGAGATGAGTAGCATGGGTGAGCTATCCTTCTTCCTAGGATTGCAAGTCAAACAACATGCTGAAGGCATCTTTATTTCTCAAACCAAATATGCTCATGAGCTGGTTAAGAAATTTGGCATGTCTGAGGCATCTTGTATGAAAACACCCATGCCTACCAATGCTGTACTGGATGCTGATGAACATGGGAAACCTGTTGATCAGACAACATATAGAGCAATGATTGGCTCTTTACTGTATCTTACAGCTAGTAGACCAGATATAATGTTTGCTACATGTATATGTGCTAGATTCCAAGTTAGCCCTAGAGAGTCACACCTCACATTAGTAAAAAGGATTCTTAGGTATGTTAAAAGTTGTCCAAATCTAGGTCTCTGGTATCCAAAAGATTCAGCATTTGAGTTAACTGGATTCTCTGATGCTGATTATGCTGGATGCAGAATTGACAGGAAAAGCACCAGTGGAACTTGTCAGTTCCTTGGTGATAGACTTGTCTCTTGGTTTTGTAAGAAACAAACATCTGTGTCAACTTCAACTGCTGAAGCTGAATATATGGCTGCAGGCAGTTGTTGTTCACAAATACTGTGGATTCAAAATCAACTCCTAGACTACGGGTTACAACTTAGAGAAGTCAAAAATCTTTTGTGACAATACAAGTGCTATCTCCATAGCTCAAAATCCAGTCCTCCATAGTAGGACAAAACATATAGAGATTAGGCATCATTTCTTAAGGGATAATGTTGAGAAGAATAAAATTGAATTGCAGTATATCCCAACTGATTTACAAAGGGGAGATATTTTCACCAAGCCCTTGGATGAAAAGAAACACACCTTCTTCCTAAATCAGTTAGGAATGTTAGATGGAGGAAGTCTCAAATAATACTCAAGATTTTGAAAGCTAAAAATGGACCAAGACTAGGCAAAATTCTGATTTTCCTTAGTGTCTAGGATTTCTCTGATCTCTGAACTGCGCTCGACGATTTCCCCACAGATCGTCGAACGGAGTTCGACGATTTCCAGAATCGTCGAACTGAGTTCAGCGCCCCTCAGACAGCATGAACTGTCTCCTTCGGTCAACGATCGTCGAACGGCGCTCGACGATTTTGTTCACTGAACGATCGTCGAACGGAGCTCGACGCCTTTCCAGATCGTCGAACGGAGATCGACGATTTTGGAGTCTCTTCAGATTCCTTTAGAAGCCTCGATCGTCGAACTGAGTTCAACGATCTTTCCTTTTCTGCGTCGAACCCTAATATAAAACTCATTTTTCGCCGTCGTTCTCTCTTGCGCTTTCAATTTCTCTGCAAGAATTCTCTTCCCTCCAAACAGTTCTACCTTGGTCGTTTTGTCTGTTGATTTTTGCAGGTACCATGGCCGTTTCAGTTGCTGTACTCTCTGCAATGAAATTTGATGCAGGCTTTGACATCGATCTTGACTCCTTCAACACAACCGATCAAATCTTCCAGGATATTCTCACCTTATTCAAAGATCAGCAACTGTCTGCCCTGATGACAACCAGAATCAAACTTGCATCTGATGAGATTAAAGAATGGGTATATACTGCCCACAACCTTGACAACAATACCATAGTTGGCTCTATTGGTGGCACCCAGGTACCTCTGACCCCAACAGTACTCACAGAGGTTTTTGGTTTAAGAAATGGTGAAGATTCTGCTGAACTCTCTGGAGATGAGTTCTCTGATATTCTTGCCAGGATGGGTCATCCTGAGGGGAACCCTAGCAAGCTGTTTAAGAGGAACCTGTCTGTGGAATACAGGTTTATGGCTGATGTAGTAGGCAAGGTTCTCTTGGCCAAGCATTCTGCTCATGACACAATCTCCAGATATCAGCTCTGCCTTATGGGAGCTCTGGTAGATAGAAAAAGCTTGAACTGGGGAGAAGTATTCTTTGATCTGTTGAAGAAAAAGATAAACAAGACTTTTGTGAATTATGGAAGAATACTGGGAATCTTCCTCCAGGCTAAGTGTCCTACCCTGCTAGTCTCCTCTGGAGTGCACATCAATGCCTCCAAGAGACTCACCTATGCCCTTTTTGGGAAATGGGACAGGCAAATCTCCAAGCCCAGCAGGCCCTCTTCTTCTGGCCCTTCAGGCACTAGGACTCTAAGAGTCACTCCACCCCAGGTCTCTGCCCCTGCAGAAGACCTGCCTGCTGCTAGTGCTGCTGCTTCTCCTCCTCCAAGCTCAACCCTACCTCCAGCTCCATCCACCACTCCAGCCTCATCCACCATTACAATCTCCAGCCCTTCTCCAACCTCAATTCCATCCCCAGCAACTATTTCCTCTCCTCCAGCAGACCACTTCCACCCCCTTTTCTCCTATCCCCCACCAGATGTCACCTCATCCCCATCCCTTCCATCCTTCACTCTCTTGGATGAATCCTACATGGATGATTCCCCCTCTTCTCCTCCAGACTTCCCATCCTCCTCCACAACTTTCCAGGACCTTCTCCACCAGATTATTGATCAACCCACCTTCACTCCCTCCATATCCATCCCTCTATCCTCCATCTCTACCATCCCCTCTCCTGAACCATTCATTCCACCCTTCAGCCCTCCTCCTCCAGCATCCTCAGCCATCCCTCAACCCTCTACCTCTGCTCCTCTCATTGAGCATGTAGATCTCCCAGCCCTTGCTGATCAGTTGTATGAGCTCCTTGCACCTAGGCTCTCTCTTCTCATGGAGGCCTCTTTAGCTCCTCTACAACAATCAGTGGCAGCTCTCTCTGCCAGGCTTTCCTCTTTCCTTACTCCTCTAGCAGCACCCCCAGCAGTGTGCCTTGATGCACAGGTATCTGCATCCAGGCAGGGGGAGATGCCCTATGAAGCTGTTGCTGCTGTTGCTGCCCCTGCTGTTGTTTCTGCTACTACTGCTGCTGTGTCTGTTTCTGCTGCTGCTGCTACACCAGTACTAGCAATAGACCTAAGGTCCTTGCTATCTACTTTTGATATTGCTTACTTCAGCTGCCTCCCAGAGCCATATGCTGTCCAGCCCCCAGAGGTTCTTGCTGCCCAGCCCTCAGAAGATCTGTCTAAGGCTCTAGTGCCCTTCTCTTGCTGTGACCCCAAAATCATTTCTGATTTTCTTCTGCCAGTGACTGCTGCTTCTGATGTTACTGCTGCTACTGCTGCTGAAGACAATGCTGTGTCTACCTCTGAAGTTATATCTGCTGCTGAAGAAATTGTTTCTGATGAGCCCTTATCCCAGGATGTTTTGATGACAGAGGCTGTTGATTTTGAGCCTGCTGTAGAAGTTGTTGTTTCTGAAGCTGCTGCTGCCAACATTCCTGAAATCATCACTGTTGTTTCTACTGCTGCTCCAGTATCTGCTGTTTCATCTGCTGCTTCTGTTGCTCCTCCTGCTTCTGTATCTTCTGCCCCATCAGCTGCTGTTAAACTGAAAGAAGATTTGATGAAGAAGATTGATGCCTTGTATGATGCACAAAGTTCTGAATCTGAGGATTATAACACTGCTTCTGATGACTCATCTGCCACAATTGCAAAGAAAAGAAAGGCAAGAAGTAAGGCCTTGAAGAGAGTTCCTCCTGCCAAAGTCAGAGATGACAATGATGTCCCCTTCTATATTCTGCACAATTGCCCAATCACTGAGCATTGGATGCAATTCTCTAAGAACCAGTTAAAAGCTATGAAGAAGAAGAGGAAATATGAGAAAGATTCTTCTCAGTCCAAGCACCCTCATCCTCCTCCACCACCTCCACCTGATGCAGGTGCAGGTGGCAACTCTGCAAGATCAGGCCCTGCTAGAAGCCAGGCTCCCTACCAACCTCATGCAAGAACTTATCAAAGGGAAAGCCAGTCTAGGGGCTCTTACTCTAGAAGGGGAGGATATAGGGGAAACCAAAGAGAAACTCAGGTTTACTCCAAAGGACACTCCAGGCAGCATCCTTACTCTAGGGGAGGACATGTTTCTGCTGATACATCTTCTGGTCCTTTCCCCTATAAGCTCAAAGATACTGTGACTGCCAGGACTCCTCAAGATACTACTTCCAACAGGTATGAGCCACCTGTTCCATTTGAGGACCCTGAGAAAAATCCTATGGCTTGGACTGCAAGAATGAAAGAGCTGGCTGCTTTGGATCAGATAAAGAAAGCAAAAGAACAAGGGCTAGACACTTCCAATATCTCTACCATGTCAGAGCAAAGGCAAAAAGAGTTAGAAAGATATGCCTCCAGTAAGTTCTTTGATGCAGACAGATACATGGAGTTGCATCCAGCTGCAGTGGTTCCCAGGGCTTCAAAGCAAATTTATTTGGGTGCAGCTGATGATACCAGATCCAAACAACAAGCTTTAGATCCCAACAGAGAAATCAAGATGGTAAAAGGCAAAGAAAAGGAGTAACTCTGTAAGGTGATAACTTTTGGTTTTTCTGACTGCCTTCTGGATAACATACATATATATATCTCTGTGATGGTTCTGCTCTGTGTCTTGTTATTGTTGTTTTTATGTTTTTCTGACTGTATGATGTTTGTTTTTTTTTTCAAAGTCTGTAAATAGTTTTCCTAACCCAAATAGGGGGAGATTGTTGGAACACCCTATTACTAATTTGGGTCAGGATCACTATGTCTCTAGGAATTTATGCTTTGACCTTCTGTATAGATAATAGGTCAATTAGAATTGAGTCTAAGGGATCAGGAGTCTAGGTTTGGAAGTTGCCCTGAAGACCCAAGTTTTTCTGGAGACTAAGTCCAGATCGTCTAGCTCAACTATTGACAGATCGTCGAGCTCCATTCGACGATCGCTGAGCTCAACCCTCATAATATCGTCGAGCTCTGGTCGACGATCGCTGAGCTCAACTTCTCAATATCGTCGAACTCCATTCGACGATCGCTGAGCTCAGGTCGACGATTTTGACTCTGCACTGGATCCTTATCTCTGAGCTCAGTTCGACGATCTTTGAGCTCAGATCGACGATTTCTTTGCTGCTTGCAGTTTCCAGTTCGCTGAGCTCAGCTCGACGATAGCAGAGCTCAGTTCGACGAATCCAGTTATCTTTCAGATTCAAATTCAAATCAGATAGAAGTTATTCTGCATTTAATTCAGAAGATCTGCCAGCCATTTTCATTTACTTCTGGAGCAAGTTTCAAGGGATTTTTCAAGGAATAATTCAGTGGACTTTCCTTCAGAACATTTTATGCAATTAAGGCTGTAATTAATTCAGACCAACGGCTATCTTTGACAGAGCAATTTTCTATTCAGACTCAGAGAATAAAAGATAGAATGTTTTTGAATCAGATAAGAAGATAGACAAGAACAAGAGAATAGAGATTGACAATAAAAGGACACAACTCAATACACAGAGACTCTCTCTCAATCTTTTGTCAACAAGAATTCAGAAGAACACTCATCAAAAAGAGATCAAGCTTTCAAACATTTTTCAGATCTCTTCAGCTCTCAAGTGTTCAAGGCCAACATCATCTCAAGACTCCAGACACTCAACATTTCAGCTTGTTGAAATCATCTTTTGCTGGAGATCTATCTTTGAAGGCCTATCACCCTCAGCAAAGCTCATCTTCCTGAAGATTTCAAGGACTCAGGGGGAGCTTTGACAACATCACTGAATCCACATAGTCTTCTCAGTTGCTTGAGAAAGAGAAGACTGCCATCACTCTCTCACCCCCATTCTGTAAAGGGTTTTTCAAACTCCCTTCAAAAGTTTGAATCTGGTTTTTGAGCACCTTGTCAAAAGCTCATTGGTGGCAAGACACCTGATCAAAAAATCTGATTTGGTTTTTGAGCACCTTATCAAAAGCTCATTGGTGCCCAGGACACCTGATCAACTCATCCTGCAGTGGATTCCTACCTAGGGTGGTAGAAGAGTGGATGTACCCAAGTTGGGGAACCACTATATTTCCTTGTGTCATCTGGTTCTGCATGTTTTCTTTTTGTTTCTGGCCTAGATTTTCTTGTGCTTAGTTTCTGCATAGCTTAGTTTTATTTCTGCTTCCCTGCTTACACTCATTATAACAATTGTTGTAAAGCTTTGCAAAAAGTTTTCTTTGTGTTTTTAAAAAAGCACCATATACTCTATTCACCCCCCCCCCTCTAGAGTATATCAGATCTAGTTTCCCCTTTCACTATTCATAGGAGGAAGGCATAGACTATGATCAAACCTTTGCTCCAGTGGCAAGGCTTGAGGCTATAAAGATTTTCTAAGCCTTTGCAACCTATAAAAGATTCAAAGTCTATCAGATGGATGTAAAGAGTGCTTTACTCAATGGTGAACTCAAAGAGGAAGTATATATGGAGCAACCAAAAGGTTTTTTCTCTCCAACTCATCTTTATTATGTCTTGAGATTACATAAAGTTCTCTATGGTTTAAAGCAAGCTCCAAGAGCTTGGTATGAGACCTTAGCCAGCTGTAACGCCTTCACTCATCCCATGGAATATAACGGTGGGGCCGGTCGGGGCCCCACGCCATATTTCACAGATAAATGTCAGAATTACGTGTGAATATCAAAATCCAGTTCTACTCGCATCCTAACTCAGAGCATTCTAGCGCAGCATTTTAGGTTGTAAGAACTCATCACAGCAAATGTCCACTAAATTATATAAACCATACATTTATATAGATCTGGGAATGTATACAAACACACAACTCTCATGGCCTTAAGGCATTACAAGTTACTCTTTACAAAATATACGGTTTTATACATCGGCACGCAGGCCGGTCGCACATAAAATCCAAGAATTCTTCGCACGGCCTTCAAGGGCCTTTAAGCAGTAAGGCTTCATTCCGCTCAATTCAATCCAACCCATCAGCACCTGCAATTAGACATCCACCCCCAAAGCGGTAAACAAAGCAATGGTCAGCATTAGCTGACGAATTATAACGAACCTATCCCTTACCCGGGGCAATGGTTCCTTCCCTGTATGCATTGCAAAACATCTAACTATCACAACAAGAATCACAATAGTATCACAAACGCTGGCCTCCGCCAGACGCTATGTGCACGCAGGGCACATTACAGTATACCGGACTACATGGCAACACCACAGATTAGAGGTTATTAACTTATTGGCTGGCCAGTCCTAGTCTACCAACACGCATGCAGGCGACATTTCGCCCAAACCACTCAGAGGTGAGAACCTCACGGCAAACTTGAGCATTTAGATCGACCCACCATTATGGTGCAGCAAGCCGGGTCTGCCTTGCCTCCTCCCAAGCCATGCCACCAATCGACCTCTCAGAACAATCAGGGGCAGTTCAGCATTTTCCCATGCTCAAACCATCATCAGCGCACCACATGATGCGGTTCGGCTTTCCCTCCTAATTAGCAGTGGCTTTTCGCTCTATCAGAGTAACTAGCGCTCACAGCGCTCACGCCATAAGAAGCTTACGCAAAGCATCCAAGATCAGCATACAATTCACGCAGAGCTTACAACAAACGAGCTTATAGTCACCACAATTCATAGGCATCAAATAATACACGTATTCTTCTCCGGTTCACAACATAACCATCACCAATCCAGACTAACCGCCCGGATGGGCTTCACACAGCATGCTTACGTCGTACTACACATTTCCAGCTCTAGATGCAGACTCAACTGGGAGTCAGTTACACTTTCCACCTCTTGGTGGAGGATTCCATGCATATGCATAAAGAAAGGACTTCGATTGTCCAAGAAGGAGATCGTTACCCTTGATGATCGCTTTGGAGCCATGAACTAGCCGGATGGAAACCACAACCACGGCTTTGCCTCCACGAATACGCACTCGACTCACGAATCAGCCCGCTGAAGCTTCTCTGGAAGTCATCTCCCTTCTCCCTTTCCTTCCTCTCTCTCTTTATCTCTCTCTCCCTAGCTCTTGAGAAAGGGGAATAAATGGAATGAAAGATAAGCCTTCCACTCTCGGCCTTATAACTGCAGGGAAGGGCCTGGACCCTTGGATCCAGGATGAAGGAAATGAACGGCCTCGATATGCCCTCAAATTTGTATTTTTGGGATGACACAGCCTGTGATACGCCCGTGTCACAGGCCGTGTCCCTTAAGCGGTGCACGAACATTCTTAACCAAAATAGGACACCATCATGTGACACGCCCGTGTCACATGTTTGACATGCCCATGTCACACAGTATACGCTCATGTGGCATGACATGTTCCTTAGTCAACACACCACTAAACAACCCGAGCGGGATACGGTCATGGGACATGCCCGTATCCCAGGCCATGTACCCCAAGACACACCCGTGTCCACCAGCACACGCTTCCCTGGCTGATCCAGAGAAGGAAACGTCCCTGTGACACGCCCGTGTCACAGGCCGTGTACTCAACTTAACTTGCCGCTCTACGATCGTCGAGCGTAGTTCGTCGACCCGAATAGGACACGCCCTAGGACACACCCGTGTCCCAGGCCGTGTCACCAAACCTGAACCCAATTTGGGATTTGGGGTGTTACAACTCTCCCCTCCTTCAACAAAATTTCATCCCGAAATTTAGCTCAGCTATAGCTATCAACATAACCACGCCATTCCTTAGCAAAACATACTGGGTTAGAGCTTAAAGGCCACAGCTTATCTCGCCCCACGACATCGCACAAAACAAGTATAACATACATACACACATACACAACATGCGCAGATCCTTTACCCTAGGTATATTTATCCACCAACTGAACCATCCCTTTATTTCACCTTGATTGACTGATCACTAGGATAAAAGAAGGTTGTTCATTCTGGCATACAACATGTAGTTACATCACCAAAGTCATACAATTCACTCTTTCATTTTTTACTTCCGCTCACCCGCATCATCTTTCATAAGTCATTTTATAGCCTCTTGGAGTTCCAAACTAAACACTCGATGATGTACTTCCTCGATTAAGCTTTGTGGCTCCTGCAATTCAAGATTATGCAGTCGAGGTTGCATTCGGGATGCAGATGACTCGGCCAATGCTTTACCCTTTTCTTCATAAGATGCACCTATCCTTTTCTCACTTCTTGGAGGGACACTCCAACAATCACGGGCTCTATGTCTCTGCTCCCCGCATTTAAAACATGTGCGTGTTTCAACTCGTTCTTGTCCATAGGTTTCTCCCGAAGAAACAGTCGAAGGAGTTGGTTTAGCAGGTCTGAACCTTTTCTTATCTCGTCTCCTAAACTCCAATTATTCCGACTGTGGAACTTTGAATTCCGATTTCTCCACCGCCAAGCTCTTCTTGTCCTGCACCCTTTTTAAATCTTTCTCCAGCACCCGGGTTGTATCTACTAATTCTTGGAAGACTTGGTTCACCGAACTCGTGAGTACCAACCTCAGCTCATCACGCAGTCCCTCATAAAATCGATTCGTCTTTCGTGCTTCCCGCATAGTGCCCCCGTCCACTCCTCGTCACCTATTAATATACAAAGCACTAGTTATGTCCATTCCATAAAGACAAACATACATTGACTACAAGCTCACGCTCCTCACATGCATGTATTACATTCCTAGTGGACATTCTTGAGTTCAATTATGTTCTCCCTCCCAAAAATCTCAAACATGGCTCTGATACCACTTTGTAACGCCTCCAGTCATCCCATGGAATATAACGGCGGGTCCGGCCGGGGCCCTAAGCCATATTTCATAGACAAATGGCGGAATTACGTGTTAATATCAAAATCACGTTCTACTCGCGTCCTAACTCAAAGCATTCTAGCGCAGTATTTTAGGTTGTAAGAACTCATCACAGCGAATGTCCACTAAATTATATAAACCATACATTTATATAGATCTGGGAATGTATACAAACACACAACTTTCATGGCCTTAAGGCCTTAAAAGTTACTCTTTATAAAATATACAGCTTCATACATCGGCACGCAGGCCGGCCACACTTGAAATCCAAGAATTTTTCGCACGACCTTCAAGGGCCTTTAAGGAGCAAGGCTTCATTACGCTCAATTCAATCCAACCCATCAGCACCTTCAATTAGACATCCACCCCAAGAGCGGTAAACAAAGAAACGTTCAGCATTAGCTGACCAATTATAACGACCCTACCCCTTACTCGGGGTAGTGGTTCCTTCCCTGTATGCATTGCCAAACATCTAACTATCACAACAAGAATCGCAACAGTATCACAAATGCTGGACTCCGCCAGATGCTCCGTGCACTTAGGGCACATTATGGTGTACCGGACTCCATGGCAACACCACCGATTGGAGGATTTTAAATTATTGGCTGTCCGGTCCTAGTCCACCAACACGCATGATGGCGACATTCCGCCCAAAGCACTCAGAGGTGAGAACCTCGCGACAAACTTGAGCATTTAAATCGACCCACCATTGTAGCGTAGCAAGTCGGGTCTGCCTCGCGTCCTCCCAAGCATTGTCACCAATCAAACTCCAGAATAATCAGGGGCAGGTCAGCCTTTTCTGGTGCTCAAACTGTCAGCAGCTCACCACATGACGCGGGTCGGCATTCCCCCCTGATTAGCCACAGCTTTTCGCTCTCTTAGAGCAACTAGTGCTCACAGCGCTCACACCACAAGGAGCTTACGCAAATCATCAAAGATCAGCATACAATTCACGCAAAGCTTACAATAAAAGAGCTTATAGTCACCGCAATCATAGGCATCACATAATACATGGAATCTTCTCCGGTTCACGACATAACCATCACCAATCCATACTAATCGCTCGGATGGGCTTCACACAGCATGCATATGTCGTACTACACATTCCTGGCTCTAGATGCAGACTTAACTTGGAAGCACTTACGCTTTCCACCTCTTGGTGGAGGATTCCATGCATATGCATAAAGAAAGGACTTTGATTGTCCAAGAAGGAGATTGTTACCCTTGATGATGGCTTTGGAGCCATGAACTAGCCGGATGGAAATCACCACCATGGCTTTGCCTCCACAAATCCGCACTCGGCTCACGAATCAACCCAATGAAGCTTCTCCGGCAACTGTCTCCCTTCTCCCTTTCCTTCCTCTCTCTCTTTCTCTCTCTCTCTCTCCCTAGCTCTTGAGAAAGGGGAATGATTGGATTGAAAGATAAGCGTTCCACTCTCAGCCTTATAACTGCAGGGAAGGGCCTGGTGTAACACCCCCTATCCGTCACATAGCATATAGCAGTAGGTCCGGCCGGGGCCCGACGCCGTATGCCACAGACAGACCGAGTGGTTACTCATGGAAACCATCCAACCAATCAACGTCCTACACAGTGCATTCTAGCGGAAGCAGTTTATAAAAGTTGCAATAAAGAACCCAGCATTAAAGCATGAATGTCCACTAATCCAAAATAGGAATGTATACAAATACCAACATAAGCCTTAAGGCCTTACAAAATGTTTCACTTGATATTGCATGATTTACAAACCACGGCACGCAGGCCGGTCATACATGAATAAAACAGTAAACTCTTCCATTTGGGCCTTCGAGGGCCGGCTTCGCAAAAAGGGCTTTAGCCCGCTATTGACCGCTTGGTCCAGCAGCACCTGCAAGCAACAAACCACCGCACGGTGGCAAAACAAGGCAACGGTCAGCAATGCTGACCAAATTATAACGATCCCGCCCCCAACTCGGGGCGGCGATGCTCCTTCCCTGCATGTCATTAGCATAAGCGAGTAATATATATATATATTGCCATTTCATCACAGACGTTGGCTCGCACGGCCACACGCCCCATGCTCTCAGGGCACATTCTCAGTGAACCGGTCGATGTCACGACAATTAAAGCCATAGACATTCCGGACTCACCACCGCCACTTTGACGGCCAAACCTATGATCAATTTGTCTTCTTGGCCTGGGTCACGACAATTTAAGCCATCGACCGCCGAAGACCCTAATCTATGCCAACGACAAGTGCCACGTGTCTTTAGGTCTCTTTAACCGAACTACATAGAACGGGTACGGTTCCATCTAACTCGTGCTCACATCGCAACGACAATTTAAGCCATTTGCGCGGGTCAAACTTCCACCGAGTCCCATTTCCATCACAATTCACATAACCCGGTTATGTTCAAGTTGGCTCTCAGGCCACCAAGTTGGCAAGATCTCGTATCCGCCCAGTTTTCCGGGTGCACCTTTGGGTTAGTCCCCAAGGCTCCTTGCTGCAATCTACCGCGTAGAAAACCCAAAAAACAATCAATAGCACGGAGTCTTCTCCGGCATTTATGCAATGCAACATCACCGATCCAGACCAATATGTCCGGGTAGGCTTCACACATCATGCCTATGTCCGTTCTCGCTTACGGACTCTAAACAACGGGGACTTCACATATCTACCCGAAGGAACGCCTCCAACTCTCCGCAAACTCGCGAGAGCGGGCTTCCTATGCAAAGAAGGAGAGCTACTCATGCTCAAGAAAAGAATCGTTACCCTAGCGTTCCTCTTTGGCGCCATTGAAAAGTAAGCGAATGAAAAGCACCGCACTAGCTTTGCCTCCGTGGATCCGGAGTCGGCTCGGGATTTGGAGCTGCGAAGCTCCTCCAATGGCAGGATCTAGCTCCTTCTTCCTTCCTTAGCTCTCCTCTCTCTCTATGATTTTAGAAAGATAATAACTTATGAAAAGTGAGGGTTTCTAAGTCCAATCCCGGGTATATCCCTTCAGGAACAACCCCCAGCTGTTGGATCAACAATTAAAGAAATGAACGGCTTTGATTCGGGACTGAAATGCCCAATCTGGACCGAACACGGCCTGGCACACGCCCGTGTCCAGGGCCGTGTGCCTCATTCGCCGTCAAAATCGGCTCGCCTGGAACAAGACACGGGTATCGAACACGCCCGTGTTCGACCTGACACGCCCGTGTTCCACCTAACACGGCTGTGTGGCCGGCCGTGTACCCCCATCATTTTTCCCCGAAAACAACCCAAGCACTGTAGTGTGTAGCTTCTGTGTCCGGTCAGGCCACCCTGTTGAGAGGTGTTTCAAGAAGGAGGGAGCTCAGAAGGAGCAAGTTCATGCTATTCAAGGTGCTCCTAGGAGGGATGCTTCCTATTCTGTTTGCAAGCGACCCGGGCATGATGCTGCCCAGTACTGGTCCAAGGATAAAGTCTATTATCAGTGTGGACAGAATGGCCATATCAAGACAAGGTGTCATCAGGTCCAGCCTATTCTTCAAGCAGTTCCACTTCAGGGTTTACCTCTGCCTCAGCGTGTGGACAAGGGCAAAGGAAAGCTGAACGTGATCTCTTCCGAGGAGGCTCAATCTTCGACTCAGGTCATCTCAGGTTAGTTGTTTTCCTTGCCTGAAAGTTTTATTTGCTAGAATGGTTATAGTTTTGTTTTGGTAGTTCCTTAGTTTCTTATATATACTCCTATAGGGGAATTTAAGGTGAAGAACCACTGGGCGCGTGTTCTGTTCGACTCCGGCGCTACCCACTCGTTTGTGGCTAGAGCTTTTGTAGAGCGATATCGGTTGATTCTAGATCAAGTTCGTGATACCTTCCGCGTCAAGTTCCCTTCTGGTGAATCTGTGTTATGAGATTTGGTCATTTTGGATTGTCCTGTTTTGTTGGGAGACTTTCTTGTGAAGGCAGACTTGAAGATGATTGATCTAGAGGACTTCGATTTTATTCTGGGCATGGACTGGTTGTATAAGTACGATGCGATTATTCAGTGCAAAGGGAAGCGCTTGGACTTCATCAAGGACAACAGTCAGCCTGGAAGTGTGTATGCTGATCAGTGCCAGGATTCTCTTGTCATTTCTGTGGTATGTGCTCAGAAGCTGTTTCATTCTGATTGTTTTGCTTGTTTAGTCTCGGTGGTTGGGACTACTGTCAGTATACCGTGCTTGGAGGAGATTCCTGTGGTTCGTGGTTTCTCTGATGTTTTTCCTGATGACCTTCCTGGTCTCCCCCCGAGCGGGATGTTGTGT
Organism: Platanthera guangdongensis; assembly: GCA_039583875.1. Taxonomy (NCBI): domain Eukaryota; kingdom Viridiplantae; phylum Streptophyta; class Magnoliopsida; order Asparagales; family Orchidaceae; genus Platanthera; species Platanthera guangdongensis. The sequence goes on along the minus strand of CM077149.1, from coordinate 83,228,963 downwards.
TTGTGATTGATTTGGAACTGGGTACGCGTCCTATTGCTAAGGCGCCTTATCGAATTGCCCCTCGTGAGTTGGAGGAGTTGCGAGTCCAGTTGGATGGGTTGCTGGCAAAAGGCTTTATCAGGCAGAGTTCGTTGCCTTGGGGTGCTGCTGTTCTATTTGTGAGGAAGAAGGATGGGTCGATGAGGCTGTGCATCGATTATAGGGAGCTGAACAAAGTCACCATTAAGAACAGGTACCCTCTGTCGAGGATCGATGACTTATTTGATCAGTTGCATGGTAGCACGGTGTTTTCTAAGATCAATCTTTGTTCTGGCTATCATCAGCTCAGGATCTCTGAGGCAGATATTCCACGGTCTGCGTTTAGATCGAGGCATGGACACTTCGAGTTTCTAGTGATGTCGTTTGGTTTAACCAACGCATCATCAACTTTCATGGATATGATGAACTGGGTGTTCAAGGATTTTCTAGACAAGTTCATTATGGTATTCATCGATGATGTGTTGATCTACTCTTGTAGTGCTGAGGAGCATGAGCAGCATCTGCGCTTGGTTCTATCGGTGTTGAGGGACCACAAGTTATTCGCCAAGCTGAGCAAGTGCGAATTTTGGTTGCCTCAGGTCTCGTTTCTGGGCCACGTGGTGAATAAGGATGGCATCTCGGTTGACCCGGAAAAGATCGCAGCAACGATGGATTGGAGCAGGTCGGGCATGCCCAAGGAGATTAGAAGCTTCCTAGGGTTGGCCGGCTACTACAGGTGGTTCGTGGAGGGTTTCTCTACCCTGGCTGCACCTTTGACCAGATTGACTCAGAAGAACATGGCCTTTGTTTGGAGTGAGAAGTGCGAAGCAGCCTTCCTGGAACTAAAGAACAGATTGTGCACTGCTCTCGTTCTAACCCTACCTACTGTGGGCATGGAGTATGATGTGTACGTGGATGCTTTGCATGTTGGCCTGGGTTGCATTTTGATGCAGGCTGGAATAGTGATTGCATATGGGTCAAGGCAATTAAAGACTCATGAGAGAAATTACCCTACGCATGACCTTGAGTTTGCAGCGGTGATTTATGCGCTAAAGCTGTGGAGGCATCTACTTTATGGTGCTCAGTGCAAGATCTTCACAGATCATAAAAGTCTAAAGTACGTGTTCACCCAGAAGGAGTTGAATCTGCGCCAACGGCGGTGGCTAGAGTATGTGGTTGATTATGATGTGGAGATTCAGTATCATCCGGGCAAGACCAATGTGGTGGCCGACGCGCTGAGCCGGAAGACGGGGAAGATCTTTAATCTCACCGTCGATCGTTTAGTGGAAGAGTTCCTCCTGATGGATATTTCCATGGGACGCTGTGACATGCAGAGCAGTTTGGCAGTGGCAGAGCCATCTTGGATTTCACTTACAAGGTTGCACCAAAAGGATGATCCGAATCTTCTGCGCTTATACCTCAGGACTGAGAGAGGGGAGTTCTCGAATTTTTCTATCGATGATGCGGGTACTTTGAAGTACCGCGGTAGGTTTTGCATTCCGTTGTTGGTGACATCAGGGTTATGTTATGCAGAGAGGCTCATGGATCCAGTGTTTCCTACCATCGAGGATCTACAAAGATGTATCATGAATTGAAGCAGATTGTCTGGTGGTATAGGATGAAGGGTGATATATCCCGATTTGTTGCTGAGTGCCACAGTTGCAAGCATATGAAGGCCGATCATGGAAGGCCTGGTGGCAAGTTGACTCCGTTGGAGATCCCGACTTGGAAGTGGGAGAGTATTTCTATGGACTTCATTACGGGCTTACCAAGATCTCCAAGGGGATTTGATTCAGTTTGGGTGATCGTGGACCGATTGACGAAGTGTGCACACTTTGTACCCTATAAGATAGATTACCTGATGAAGAAGATAACAGAGCTGTACTTGAACGCGGTCATCAGATTGCACGGTGTGTCAGTTAGCACCATTTCGGATCGAGACTCCCGGGTTACTTCTCGTTTTTGGCAGAGTCTGTAGGAGGGTTTGGGTACAGATTTGAGATATTCTACTACTTACCACCAACAGACCAATGGGCAGACAGAGCGGGTGAACCAGATAGTTGAGGATATGATCAGGTGCTACATCTTGGACTATGGTAGAGCGTGGGATGAGCGTTTGCGGCTTATGGAATTTGCACACAACAACAGTTACCAGGAGAGCTTGCAAATGGCTCCGTTTGATGCTTTGTATGGGAGGCATTGCAGAACTCCCTTGTTTTGGACTTAGGTCGGTGAGAGGCCTGTGCTGGGTTCGGATGCGCTCGAGGAAATGGGAGTCGCAGTTAAGCTTATTCGAGAAAAGCTTTGTATAGCTCAGGGGAGATATGAGAAGAACGGCAACCGGCGTAGGTCTGACTTGGAGTTTTATGTAGGGGACCTTGTGTTTCTTAAGATTTCCCCGATGGTTGGTGTTAAGAGGTTCGGTAAGAACCGAAAATTGGATCCAAGGTATGTGGGCCCGTTTAAGATTGTTGAGCGGATTGGCGTGACAGCATATAGGCTGAATTTACCAGCAAACTTCCGAGAAGTTCATAAAATATTTCATGTAAGCCAATTACGGAAGTGTGTGCGAAGCAGTGGGCAAGTCTTGGATGTTGTGCCCCAGTTGGAGCCTAATATTTCATATGTTGAGGTGCCGGTCCACATCTAGGATACTCAAGATCGGGTGTTGCGGACAAAGTCTATCCCGATGGTGAAAGTTCTATGGAAGAATCAGGATTTGTAAAGCACGACTTGGGAGCTAGAGTCGGCTATGAGGGAGGCTCACCCTCATCTGTTCCTTTTATTTGATTGGTAGGTTTTCTTTCTAGTAGCTCTTGTTTTGTTACTTTCCTTCTATAGTAGAAGTTGTGTACGTAAAGTTTCGAGACAAAACTTTCTTTTAGGGGGAGTGACTGTAATGCCCCCGATTTTTTCTGCGATTATTAAATTCTCGTTTGGCGTTATGTTGGCGTGTTTCCGGCTTGTGCCATTGGTTATAGCGTGGTATTAGCTCTTTAGGTTCCTTGTGTGGTTGTTGGTAGCCTTTTTGGCAAGATTCTCTAGCAAGCCGGGTCTGTTTTGGGGACCGGTGAGGCCTCTCGGGGGATGCTTGTGTTATGGCTTCGGGTAGTGATAACCTGAGTTTTGTTCGTCGAAAGTTGATTTCAACTCCGCCGTTGCATTCGTAGCGTGGGTATTTAGCTACGGTGCAAATTTCGTCGAATTCCGAGTATGTTCGCGTTTCGCGTCGTTTTGTATTTTATTTATATTAATGCGATATTATATATTATATATAGATATTTTGTTTAGATAGTAGCAGTTATGGTGAATAGGTGGTTGGCAGCGTTTGGATTGGCTAAGATTAGAAAATATTCGGGATCTAGCCGCTATCTATATATAGCCTTATTTATAAAATCCAATGTGGATGTTCTATGTCTTTTCGGAATGCAACCGCCGTCCCTGTGCAAGAGAGGAAAACCGGCGGGCTGCCCTTGCCTTCCACCGCCGATTCCCGGAGTTTTAGCGGGCGGAATTTGATTTCGAAGGCGTATTTGGATTGCTCTCGCCTAGACTTGCACCTCGACAAAATTTTCGTCTTGTACTGTGCTATTGGTGCCGAGTGAGAGAAATGGTCCGAGCAAGCTTCGCTGGAATTTGAGGCAAGTGGTGCTCCTACCCTTGCCAAGTTTTTTCTCCTTTTATGTTCACATTTGCAGTTATCATACATTTTCCAGAGATCATTTATTTTTCGCTATTTTCCCGTCAAAATAATCGGATCTTGAATCATGAATGCTCCTTTATGTTTTTTTTTTCACTTTCTCAACTTCTGAAACTCCAAGTTTTCGGTCGGGCTGCTATAGTCTTGTCTTTTATCAAATTGTTCCCTATTAATCTCGGATTGGATAGTATTTAGCCTATTTCTTAATCCTTCCATGCTGTTAAGGTTTGCCCAGTTCTGATGCTGGAAGTAGTGAAGATGAGTGTTGGATTTGGCATTCCTGTATGGTGGTCGTAGCCAGGTAGGTTAGGTAGCATTAGATTTTAATTTTTTGCTAAAGTTATGTTTGGAAGCGTTGACAGTGTTGAGTGCACTCAACGCTGCCAGATCGACGAAGATCGTCAATCTGAGTTCGACGAAAATCATCGAACTGAGATCGACGATCTCCGGTTGCCTTAGATTGACGAAGATCGTCGATCTAAGTTCGACGAAAATCATCGAACTGAGATCGACGATCTCTGCTTGCCTTAGATCGACGAAGATCGTCGATCTGAGTTCGACGAAAACGTCGAACTAAGATCGACGATCTCCGGTTGTCTTAGATCAACGAAGATCGTCGATCTGAGTTCGACGAAAATCGTTGAACTGAGATCGACGATCTCCGGTTGCATGTGATCGACGAAGATCGTCGATCTGAGTTTGATGAAAATCGTCGAACTGAGATCGACGATCTCCGTTTCCCTGTGATCAGAATTCGACAAAAATCGTCGAATTGATATCGTTTATTACTGTAAGCTGAGATCGATGTTTATCCTTTTCATTTTCTTTTCTTCCTGAGTGATTACCTCCTAGGTGGGGATGTCTTGTCGGCCATTCATTTCTTCCTATGTTTTTGAGGGTCGAATCGTGGGTTATGGCAGGTAGTGGTATTTTGACACTTTAAAGGAGGGTGATGTTTTGTGTGCGAGACGTGGCCCCCACCTTTTAGTCCCAAGTACGGGATGGGTATTGCTGTGTCTGCCACCTTTTAATCCCAGGTACGGGCTGGGTATGTGGTGGCCTTGTGCTGATGCAGTGAATTTTTTTGTTGGAACTGTTTGTTTGGGGGACTGTTTTTGGTCACCAACTCAGGTCCATGTTGTTTTTTTACTACTGCCATTACTCACAAGCTAGGATTGTTAGATGTTTTCTTCCTTTATAGATTGCAACATATTGTTGGTATACTTTTGCCTTGTAGCCTCTGCAGGATTTGAGCAGGGCTTGTTGCTGTTTCCTTATACTTGCTGTACTTTGGCTTACTTTGGACAACCTTTGTTTTTACTGTCATGTTTACTTACTCTCCTTGGATCCATTTTGATATAATGCTCTTATTCAGATTTTTCTTGTTTTACTTGCTGACGTATTCTTTTCTTCTCTGAATGCCTCATGTTCTGATTAGTAGCCGAGTAGGTGGCTAGTTTTATTGTGCTGTTGCTGGTAATCTCTTGTACTGTACAGATCAGTTCTTGGTCTTGTGAGGTAGTTTTCTATTTTTCCTACAGACATAGATGCTCGCCAGTGGGTTCGTGTCAGGTTGTTGACGCCCGCTGGTGGTTTTTACTTGTGATACTAGATATGTTTCTTTTACTGCTACCTTTCAGAAGATAGTCTATTTGCTCTTGGGAAAATTTATGCTATGTTGCTAGTTACTTTTAAACCTAATAACAATATTATAAGTATATCTCATGATCAGCATGTTTATAAAACTCAGACACTACTTTCCAAGTAACGTAAAAAGATCGTTTTCCTACTTATAATATAAAATAAATCTAGAGTCTTGCATAGTATAAGTGTGTAACATCCCATTTCCAACTAGACCCCTAAGAGTGGTTTTGGCCATGACTAGGTCATGACAAAACCCTAGAAAGCCAGAAATGGGCCAAGAGATAGGAGGCCAAGGTGAGGATCACCATGGTCTGCAAATAGTAGAATTTTGAACAATGGTTTAGAATGACAATGGGGCTTCACCATGGCCCCAAGACCCTACCACAACACTCCCAAACATTTTGGGAGCCCCATTAGAGCCAAAAGGACCCATTAGGGTCAACCCAAGAGGCCCAGCTGACCAAGGTCAACCCTAGCCCTAAATAGGTCAAACTAGCCTACTTAGGGCCAACTGACCTACTCCTAGCCTAAAGGACCCCTCCTATGCCCTCCTAGCCCTAAAGTGAGGTCAAATGGTCACTAAGGACACATTGGGGTCAGCCCTAGAGGCCAGGTTGACCCAAGTCAACTCAAGCCCTAACCTGGTCAAAGTACCCTTACTAAGGGTATGTGACCTCCAAAGTACAGGGTAACCCTACATAACCCTACCTAGACCCTAAGGGAAGCCAATGGGTCACCCAGAACCCATAGGGGTCAACCCAATTAGTCATGTTGACCCAAGTCAACCCTCATTTAGGTCAAGTCAAACTTAACCCAAAAGGGCTAACCCAAGCCCAAGCCACTTCTCCCTTAGGCTAAACCCATTCCCATGACCATCATAATCAAGTGGGCTGCATTTAGTTGTGAGGTTGACTAGTCAACCAGAGGTGACTAGGAGAGAGAAAGGAGCTCCTCTCCATGATAATGGAGGAGAGAGAAAATGAGGAAGAAGAAGGGGGAAGTGAGAGGCCGGCCAAGGGAGACTAACAGCCACCAATTATGGCTGCAATCAACTCCTCTAGGAGAGAGGAGTTGATTCCAGCCGTTTCCCGGCCACCAAGGGGTGGGTTCAGCCCCCCTCCACACAACCCGAGCCACACCTTTAATGGTGTTAATGGCCATTGAAGAACCAGCCTCTCCTCTCCCCCATTTGCCATTTAAACACCTTCAGGGAGCCGAGGGGATCATTTTAGAGCGTTTACCTGGAGGAGACGAGCCATTCCACTGTGCAGTTGCAGAAGCCGAGCGCCGCCGCCGTCGTCAATGGCATCCCGCCGCTCCTCTCGCATCCAGGCCGCCAGGAAGGTCCTCCTCCTCTCCTTAACCCGCGAGTAGATCTTAGGATTAATTAGGCTTGAGTTTCGGGCTCAATTGAGCCCGATCCAATCCGGGATTTCTCCTGGTTTCGGCAAGAAAATCTCTTGCTATATCCGCCGGAAAACGCCTCTCCGGCGGCGGTGCCGCCGCCTGACGATAGCCACCACCTCAACGGAGGTGTTGGTGGCGGTGGCCGGCCGGGGAAGGGGCTGGATCGCCGGCGGCAGGGCTTGGAAATCGCTCCAGGCGGGACGAATCTCAGCCGTCGGCTCAATGAAGACGATGACCAGATGCCGTTGATCCTTGCGCCAAGATTCGCGCTGCATCAATATTAAACTATAGGAAATTAATGTTATTTATTTCATTCTGTCACACTTTTGACATTTAATGTTTTAAATTTGTAAAAATAGTTAGATGCTCTGTATGAGAAAATGATCAACACATGATTTGTATCCCTTCCTGTCTACGTTATTTTAAAATTGGTTTGAACCCATTTAGGCTTCTGGTTTGACCAGGGCACCCATTTTGGTGGGGCATACCCTTAGGGCTAGGCAGTCACTAAATTGAGTGCTCACTCTTCACCCCTAGCCCAAATTAGCTGAAATTTTGGCAGAGAGTCTATCTTAGAGATACCTAGGGCCTGCCCAAAAATGGGAATTTTTGGAGAAAATATTTCTATAGTTTTTGTAAATATTTAATAATTATTAGATAAATTAAATAGGTGCCCTAAACACCTCCAAACCCTCCCAAATTTTGGTGAGTGGTCCCTGGGTTCCAATTAGGTACCTGTATAAAATCTCTTTTAATTTGGATGTGTTTTGAATAGGTTTTGACCCAACCCTAGCTATACCTTAAAAAGGGCATTTTGGTCAAAAGTTGCACTTTTGATTTTGAGTGACCAAATCACCTCAACAGAGGCTGAAATTTGGGCCACTGACTTGTTAGGGCACTCATCACCTCCCCATGGAATATGGGATAGGGAGGAATAGATTTGCCCTAAGTTCCTAGGTCAAACCCTAAGGAGGGACCTGTTGGCCTTGTGAAGGGTATGAGTCATAAACACCTTGGATGAACTCCAAATTTTGCAAGGTAGTTCCTAGGATATATAGAACCCACTGTTAAAAATATTAGCTAAGTTTGAAAAGGATAGGGGCCCCAAAACCCTAACCCTAGCTTAGGACCTAAAACTTGTAATGTAAGTTTAGGTTAGCTAAACATCTTGAAACTTAACCAAGTTTGGGTAGTGAGGGGATTTGGGTATGTTGAGCCTCTGATAATTTACTTGAGGAATTTTGGACAACATTTTTAGCATTTCATTTGTAATCAATAGTAATGCCCTAATAATTATTTTGGCTATTGTGGTCTCACTGCCCATAGAGAGGGTATGAAACATGAGCAGAGTTGGTTTTAGGTTATAATAAGCTTGTATGAATTTTGTTAGAATTTTTGGGTATCTATTTAGGGCATCTACTTCACAAGTGCTTTATTTTGATTACATATTAATAATTCTTGTCAGAGGCCATTACTTACTGAAAAATCATGAAACTTCCTGCATAGTGTTTTTAGCTCAATGTTATCATATGGAAATTTTTGTGGAATTATTTGATGATTGATTAGCATACTTTGTTCATTAACCCTTAAATTAGAGAGTTCATAAAAAATCAAATATAGCTTTATTTCCAAATAATAAATTATGAAACTTTTTCTAGGGTACTTGTAGTCCATCCCAATCATCCCTGAATTTTCTCTGAATTTTTGGAGGTGTTATTACTATAGAATCTTTTAATATGACTTTTTATGGGGCATCTTTGAAATTAAATTTAAAGGCCTAAACCTTGCTGAAAAATTGGGAGACTTAGGATTTAGAGTTGATTAGGCATTTTGAATTTATCATAAATTTAGTGGAATAATATCTTATCTGATTAAGGTACTTCATGTTCAAACCTGGGCCTTTTGGGACATTAGAATAAATAAATTAATTATCAGACAAATTAGGAAAATTATGGATTTCTGGATTTATGCTTCAAATGTCCTTTTAGACCTCTAATAAATATCATAAGGGTACTGGATGAGTATTTCATGTACTTCCCTTTTTACGAGTCATGTAGCTTAAGTGGTCTGCATATAGCAAAACTGCAGGATTTCATTTGGATGTGAATTAGGGCAAGTATGAAGAGTCCTGATGGTTTGTTGTAAGGACAAGTGGAATGGGCTGCGTCTTTGGAAGATGAGTGAGTAAGGTGTGGTTCTGTCTAGGGTTATAGGCGTTCGGGTCCGACGAAAGATCGTCCTACCCAAGGAGAGATGGAGTCAAATTACCCTACGATTAGCATATCGAAATATGAGAAAATAAAGGGTAAGGGAATCAACCAATATTAAAATAAGTACCTTGCGAAAGGGAACGCTGGGCGTAATCCCAACACAGTTCCTAGTGCCCCTTGAGAGCCCTTCACAGGGAATACCGGGGGCAGTCCTGGGTTAACGTAAACTGTTTTAACAAGCTGAAAAGAGTAACTTAGTAATTAGGGTTGCACATACCACCGCACTGATGGCACCAGAGGTTGGTTAGGAGCTTCGGCTCGGATGGTTAAAAGGCGGACTTTGGGTCCGGGGAGCTTCGGCTCGATTGCTTGAGTCGGACATGTTGGTCCGGGGAGCTTCGGCTCGATTCTTGATTACGCTAATTTGCATGTGCATAACAGGAAAGGAAATTAAGGTGGTGGGTCTTCGGTATTGGAGGGTCGATGCACCGACGCCAATACGTTGACTCGACAAGTGTGGTTAGCACTTCGCCAACAGAAGTCCGGTGCGCCAGCCGGCAAGAGTACGCAGGAGTCCGCTTCGTGCACCAAGCGTTGAGGCGTACGATAGGTCTGACCAGTAGTGCTTTACTGGTTTAGAGGTGGGCGAGGCCCAACCCACCGCTTCCGTCTGCCACTACGGAGGTATCCTGGGAGGTTACGGCTCCAGAAAGGGGGAACTAAAGGTCTGTGTGCACAGAGTCGGGTGTGTGTGTTGCACTTGCATGTCCATCATACCCACTTGCATGTCATAGCATAATCGTTACCTTAAACCTTGACACCTAAAGTATAAGTGGAATGGGACGCTTATACTTTAGGACCTGCAAAACGACCCCTTAGTCTATAAGCTTGTGTGGGCAAGTTTATAAATTAAGGTTAATTTTGATATATTTAGTTACTGCTGTTTGACCACCGACACCCCAACGTATAAATCGGTATGGGACTTTTTATACGATGGGAGCCTTGCAAAAGACCCCTTGGCTTATGTGTTTTTCACATAAGTGAAGGTTACATTCATATAACAGCTTATTGTCTTTATATGCTATAGAACTTGCTAGATTAGGACCGCTGCCATTTGCTTTTGATATTCTCCACCTTCAAGTCCTCCCCTTTCTTCCTCTCCGCTCGGTGCCTAGGAGCCGTGGGGGAAGGGGTGGGGGATGATAGGACTTAGTCTTTTAGACTAACGGTTTTCGAACCGCATCATTTAGGGTATCGCGGAGACCAGCATGGAGGAGCAGCCCCAGAGACCGGTGCGCTTGGAGGTGGGGCAGTCTAGCTCCGGAGTTCACACAGCCGGGACCGTGAGTCTCGACCCTGAGCAGTTTTCTACTTTTGTTTCTGCTTGAGAGATCTTGTAGTGAGGATTTGATGTACCGGGCATAAGCCCGTTTTGCTACTCTGATGTTATTTGTTGTGGACACTCCCTTCGTGGAGTTATATTTATTATGTCATGTGATCCTCTGTGGACAGATAGTTTCCATTTACTTCATTATTTTTTTACTTTTATGTGATCGAAATGGCCGGCAGAATCGGCGCTTTGTGGTGATGACTCTTCAGGGCGTGAAGGAGTCACCGCAAAACGGCAGTTCTGGGCCTAAGACCCCGGTGTCCGAAAGGAAAAAAAAGGGGGTCTTACAAGTGGTATCAAAGCAGACCTCGATCGAAAAGTAGCCGTCCACAACCCTGGGTCACCCCCGCGCGGGTTTAGTTTGGGGACAAACTAAGCAGCGGAAGCAGTGGTGTGCCCATATGGGGGGAATCACATGTAAATTGTCCACTTTCATTAGGCATTGAGTCGATTACCTACTAATGTAGTTCGTTTTGCAGCCCCCAGCTCAGCCCACCCCACAAGGTGGAGCTCAACAGACTCCAGACATTGCACCACCTCCCATGGTCCCCACACCTTTCCTCCAGTCAGACATGGGGCAGACCCTTACAGCTATCCTTGAGGCCTTCCGGGCTCAGCAAGCTCCAGCCCAGCAGCCAAACCCAGGGGCCAACTGGATGAGCACCTTCCGAGGACTCTCTCCCCCATCATACTTAGGGATAGAGTCGGCAGTACGGACAGAGGAGTGGCTGGATGTTATGTACGAGATGCTGACCGGGATACGATGCCCTTGGGAGGAGAGGGTGGCCCTAGTGGTATCTTGCTTGGAGTCACATGCTAAGCGGTGGTGGAAGACGCTGTTAGACACGACATTTGCTGATAGGGAGATTGCAGAAATCACTTGGGAAGAATTCACGGCCACGCTGCTGGAGCACTTTGTTCCTCAGTCGGTCAGGGACGAGTTGGAGGAGCGGTTCTTGCAGCTGAGGCAGGGCACCAGGACAGTGGTGGAGTACCACCGAGAGTTCGATCATTTGGCCCGATATGCGGGCTCCTATCAGCTGGATGAAGCAGGTTACGTCAAGAGGTTTTATAAGGGCCTAAAAGAGGAGTTGAGTGAGGCCTTGCTTTTTGTCTCTGACGGGCCCATCTCCCGGATTTTGGAGATGGCGAAGAGGATTGAGGCCGACTGGCACACCACTCGGGGCCGAAAACGGCAAGCGGAGGACCAGGGCCGGAGGGCCCGAAATGATCAACGGTAAGGCACCATACCAGATGGAAGGAGGGCAGAGGAGCAGCCTCATCAGGAGTTGAGGCAGGAGCCGAGAGAGCAGGTGGTTTTGGCCCCTCAACCTCTCCGGATCCAGGAGATGCAGAGACCCCGGGGTATGGCGTATCCCCCGCCGGAGTGCTTCCATTGTCACCAGGTGGGACATCTCCGGAGAGACTGCCCTATGAGGGGGGCACCACCTCCAGCACCACGGGGTGGCCCACCGGCCCAGCATTTCGGAGGCCGAGGACGCGGCCGAGGACGTGGTTACCAGGGAGGCGACCGCAGGCAGAATGGGGAGCAGATTTACGCTTTGGACGTAGCACAACCCCGGAACCCGGACAGGGTTATTGCAGGTATGAGAGTAATCTTAATTTTGGATTCATTCATTACTCATATTAAGTGTTAATAGAACTACTAAACGACCTAGGTTAGAAAACCTTACACCAGAGTTTCTTTCAAACTGATTTAGGAATGGTGATGGTGTGCGGCAAGCCTGCCCATACCCTGTTCGACACGGGGGCATCGCACAACTTTGTGTCGGAGGATTTCGTCAAGGACCTGGATCAGATTCGTTGTTATACGGGACTACCCAGGAGGGTGCGCCTCCCCAATGGGATGGAGATCCAGTCCACAGAAAAGTGCCTCCTGGAGGTTACCATAGACGGGTTGACACTCGAGGCCCCGGCGACGATCCTGAGGATGCCGGACTTCGACCTCATCTTGGGCATGACATGGCTTGTATGGAACCATGCCCAGATTGATTGCCCAGCAAGGAGGGTCGTGCTGAGCCACGGCGATACTTATGCGACATTCGAAGGTACTACACCGGTCTCTCGTCGCCTGCTTTCATCTATTCAGGCCGTTAAGGCTCATATGCAAGGGGACGAGGTATATCAAGTATTATTTGAGATGACTGAGGAGAAGGACCTGATTGCTAACATACCGGTGGTTCGTGACTACGCCTATATTTTTCCGGATAAGCTGCCAGGACTACCTCCGCATAGGGAGAAGGACTTCCAGATTTAGTTAGTACCAGGGGCTAAGCCGGTATCCAAGGCCCCTTATCGGATGGCCCCAAAGGAGTTGGCGGAGTTTCGGACACAGTTGCAGGAGCTGGTGGAAGCAGGATTTGTTAGGCCGAGCTCCTCATCATGGGGAGCTCCTGTCCTATTCGTGAAGAAGAAGGACGGCACTTTACGCCTGTGCATCGACTATCGAGCACTAAACAGGCTGACCGTCCGAAATACCTATCCGCTCCCCAGGATAGACGAGTTGTTCGATCAGCTGGAGGGAGCCCATTATTTTTCGAAGCTGGACTTGAGGTTAGGCTATTACCAGCTGCGGATCCAGGAGGAGGATATTCTGAAGACGGCCTTTAGTAGCCGATATGGATTGTATGAGTTCATCGTGATGCCCTTCGGGCTCACGAATGCTCCGTCGGCGTTTATGAGCCTCATGAACCGGGCCTTCGAGGCTTATTTGGATGTGTTCGTCATAGTGTTCATAGACGACATCCTTATCTATTCTAAGACGGAGGAGGAGCACACACGACATCTGGCACTGACCTTGGAGAGACTGCGGGAGCATCGCCTTTATGCGAAGTTCAGTAAGTGTCAGTTCTGGCTGAAGGAGGTGGCTTTCTTAGGCCACATTATCAGCGGAGCCGGGCTGGCAGTGGACCCGGCAAAGATTCAAGCTATTTCGGAATGGCCGCAGCTGAAAACAGCCACTGACGTACGGAGTTTTCTAGGACTTGCCGGTTACTATCGGAAGTTCGTGGAGGGATTCTCTCGAATCGCCCTCCCGCTCACATCCTTGACGAAGAAGGAGGCACCGTTCGTGTGGACCCGCAGTGCCAGACAGCTTTCCAGGAGCTGAAGGATCGGCTGACCTCGGCTCCCATTCTTACTCTCCCCTCGGGAGGGAGGGATTTCAGGTCTACACCGACGCATCATATCAGGGGATGGGAGCAGTACTGATGCAGAACGGACACGTCATAGCTTATGCTTCCCGCCAGCTGAAGACCCATGAGAAGAACGACCCAGTGCACGACCTGGAGATGGGAGCAGTTGTATTCGCACTAAAAATATGGCGGCACTACCTTTATGGAGTCCACTGTGACATATACTCCGATCATAAGAACCTTAAGTACGTGGACACGCAGAAGGAACTAAACATCAGGCAGAGGCGGTGGGTGGAGTTCCTTTCTGACTATCAGTATGAGATGCATTACCACTCGGGGAAGGCGAACGTGGTAGCGGATGCACTGAGTAGGAGAGCTGCCACAGCAGGAGCAGAGCCTCAGTTGATGTCTATGGAGCTGCTGCAGAGACTAGAGGACATGTACATTACTCTGGTATCGTCTGATGATCCTGAGCTCTATGAGGAGTACTTGGCCGCGATAGGCGCTACCGATGACATCAGAGACCGGGTCAGAGAGGGACAGAGGCAGGATGCCAAGTTGGAACCCATCTTCCAAGCTCTGGAGGCAGGCACTGCAGGAGACTACACACTGAGGGACGACCTGGTGTGCTTCAGAGGACGGGTGTACATACCGGAGGGAGGCCAGATCCGGGAGGATATTATGACGGAGGCGCACTGCAGCCGGTATTCTGTACACCCGGGGATCACAAAGATGACGGCTGATTTGAAGAAGACGATGTACTGGCCGGGCATGAAGAAGGATGTCTCACACTTCGTGACCCATTGTGAGGTATGTCAGCTAGTGAAGGCGGAGTGCAGGAACCCCGCAGGATTATTGCAGCCACTCCCGGTGCCGGAGTGGAAGTTTGACGACATAGCCATGGACTTCATACATGGGTTTCCCCGGTCTCGGACAGGGAATGACTCGATCTGGGTAATCGTTGATCGGTTGACCAAGGTAGCCCGATTTATACCGATCAGGAAGGATGATTCAGTAGGAGTACTGGTGCGGAAGTTTGTGGAACAGTTCATTCGTTATCATGGCGTGCCCAGGACGATAGTGTCGGATCGGGATGGCCGGTTCACCTCCAGGGAGTGGAGATCCGTGCAAGCTTACTTAGGCACGCGATTGACCTTCAGCACTGCATTCCACCCCCAGACAGACGGGCAGACAGAACGCACCAACCGGACGCTGGAGGACCTCTTGAGGCTATGCATCTTGGACTGCGGGGAACCGTGGGAGAAACTCTTACCCCTTGTCGAGTTCTCCTATAACAACAGCCACCAGTCCAGCATCAGGATGGCGCCTTACGAAGCCTTGTACGGGAGGAGATGCCGGACCCCGCTTTCTTGGGTGCAAAACGAAGATCCGAAAGTGTTGGGGTCAGAGTTTGTTGAAGACACCGAGGCACAGGTGAGGCTGATCAGGGACAGGATGCTCGAGGCACAGAGCAGACAGGCTAAGTACTATGACGCCCGGCATCGGCAGGTGGAGTTCCAGGTGGGGAACCGAGTGTTTCTGAAGATCCGGCCCATGCATGGAGTCTCGCGGGTGCGTGGTCGGAGGAAGAAGCTCAGCCCTAGGTACATGGGCCCTTACAGGATCCTGGAGCGGATCGGACCCCTAGCCTATCGGCTGGAGTTACCACCAGAGCTGGAAGCGCTGCACGACGTCTTCCACATTTCTTCTTTGAGGAGGGCTCTGCTATGCCCGGAGCAGTAGATTTTGACCACCGAAGGGCCGGTAGCTTCAGACCGGTCGGTTCGTTTGGAGCCTGTGAGGATCGACGACCGAGGAGTGCGGGTCTTGCGACGCAAGAAGGTCCCACTAGTCAAGGTCCTGTGGAGGAACCACGGCCAGGAGGAGCATACCTGGGAGCCACAGGACCTGATGCGACAAAGATACCCCGAGCTATTCAGTCAGGTATACCTCTCGGACCCCTCAAGATGTTAATTTATTTTTCCTGCTTTAAGTATACTAAGGGCTGCTCTAGGCAGATAGAGGCTTATCTTTTGTTTATTGGGGGCTTATCCTTGTTTATTGGGATTTTGGTTTGCCGATTGGGCGAAAGGGTCTTAGATCTAAGTTTTCCCGTAGAATCTAATTTAACAAACAAGGCGTCATAATGGGATGTTACAAGACTCTTTCCTTCGGTAGTAAGACCCGTAGGCCCAACCTTGATTTCGAGGACGAAATCTTTGTTTTGTTTATTGGGATTTGTAACATCCAATTTCCAACTAGACCCCTAAGAGTGGTTTTGGCCATGACTAGGTCATGACAAAACCCTAGAAAGCCAGAAATGGGCCAAGAGATAGGAGGCCAAGGTGAGGATCACCATGGTCTGCAAATAGTAGAATTTTGAACAATGGTTTAGAATGACAATGGGGCTTCACCATGGCCCCAAGACCCTACCACAACACTCCCAAACATTTTGGGAGCCCCATTAGAGCCAAAAGGACCCATTAGGGTCAACCCAATAGGCCCAGCTAACCAAGGTCAACCCTAGCCCTGAATAGGTCAAACTAGCCTACTTAGGGCCAACTGACCTACTCCTAGCCTAAAGGACCCCTCCTATGCCCTCCTAGCCCTAAAGTGAGGTCAAATGGTCACTAAGGACACATTGGGGTCAGCCCTAACCTGGTCAAAGTACCCTTACTAAGGGTATGTGACCTCCAAAGTACAGGGTAACCCTACATAACCCTACCTAGACCCTAAGGGAAGCCAATGGGTCACCCAGAACCCATAGGGGTCAACCCAATTAGTCATGTTGACCCAAGTCAACCCTCATTTAGGTCAAGTCAAACTTAACCCAAAAGGGCTAACCCAAGCCCAAGCCACTTCTCCCTTAGGCTAAACTCATTCCCATGACCATCATAATCAAGTGGGCTGCATTTAGTTGTGAGGTTGACTAGTCAACCAGAGGTGACTAGGAGAGAGAAAGGAGCTCCTCTCCATGATAATGGAGGAGAGAGAAAATGAGGAAGAAGAAGGGGGAAGTGAGAGGCCGGCCAAGGGAGACTAACAGCCACCAATTATGGCTGCAATCAACTCCTCTAGGAGAGAGGAGTTGATTCCAGCCATTTCCCGGCCACCAAGGGGTGGGTTCAGCCCCCTCCACACAACCCGAGCCACACCTTTAATGGTGTTAATGGCCATTGAAGAACCAGCCTCTCCTCTCCCCCATTTGCCATTTAAACACCTTCAGGGAGCCGAGGGGATCATTTTAGAGCGTTTACCTGGAGGAGACGAGCCATTCCACTGTGCAGTTGCAGAAGCCGAGCGCCGCCGCCGTCGTCAATGGCATCCCGCCGCTCCTCTCGCATCCAGGCCGCCAGGAAGGTCCTCCTCCTCTCCTTAACCCGCGGGTAGATCTTAGGATTAATTAGGCTTGAGTTTCGGGCTCAATTGAGCCCGATCCAATCCGGGATTTCTCCTGGTTTCGGCAAGAAAATCTCTTGCTATATCCGCCGGAAAACGCCTCTCCGGCGGCGGTGCCGCCGCCTGACGATAGCCACCACCTCAACGGAGGTGTTGGTGGCGGTGGCCGGCCGGGGAAGGGGCTGGATCGCCGGCGGCAGGGCTTGGAAATCGCTCCAGGCGGGACGAATCTCAGCCGTCGGCTCAATGAAGACGATGACCACATGCCGTTGATCCTTGCGCCAAGATTCGCGCTGCATCAATATTAAACTATAGGAAATTAATGTTATTTATTTCATTCTGTCACACTTTTGACATTTAATGTTTTAAATTTTTAAAAATAGTTAGAGGCTCTGTATGAGAAAATGATCAACACATGATTTGTAGCCCTTCCTGTCTACTTTATTTGTAAAATTCGTTTGAACCCATTTAGGCTTCTGGTTTGACCAGGGCACCCATTTTGGTGGGACATACCCTTAGGGCTAGGCAGTCACTAAATTGAGTGCCCACTCTTCACCCCTAGCCCAAATTAGCTGAAATTTTGGCAGAGAGTCTATCTTAGATATACCTAGGGCCTGCCCAAAAATGGGAATTTTTGGAGAAAATATTTCTATAGTTTTTGTAAATATTTAATAATTATTAGATAAATTAAATAGGTGCCCTAAACACCTCCAAACCCTCCCAAATTTTGGTGAGTGGTCCCTGGGTTCCAATTAGGTACCTGTATAAAATCTCATTTAATTTGGATGTGTTTTGAATAGGTTTTGACCCAACCCTAGCTATACCTTAAAAAGGGCATTTTGGTCAAAAGTTGCACTTTTGATTTTGAGTGACCAAATCACCTCAACAGAGGCTGAAATTTGGGCCACTGACTTGTTAGGGCACTCATCACCTCCCCATGGAATATGGGATAGGGAGGAATAGATTTGCCCTAAGTTCCTAGGTCAAACCCTAAGGAGGGACCTGTTGGCCTTGTGAAGGGTATGAGTCCTAAACACCTTGGATGAACTCCAAATTTTGCAAGGTGGTTCCTAGGATATATAGAACCCACTGTTAAAAATATTAGCTAAGTTTGAAAAGGATAGGGGCCCCAAAACCCTAACCCTAGCTTAGGACCTAAAACTTGTAATGTAAGTTTAGGTTAGCTAAACATCTTGAAACTTAACCAAGTTTGGGTAGTGAGGGGATTTGGGTATGTTGAGCCTCTGATAATTTACTTGAGGAATTTTGGACAACATTTTTAGCACTTCATTTGTAATCAATAGTAATGCCCTAATAATTATTTTGGCTATTGTGGTCTCACTGCCCATAGAGAGGGTATGAAACATGAGCAGAGTTGGTTTTAGGTTATAATAAGCTTGTATGAATTTTGTTAGAATTTTTGGGTATCTATTTAGGGCATCTACTTTCACAAGTGCTTTATTTTGATTACATATTAATAATTCTTGTCAGAGGCCATTACTTACTAAAAAATCATGAAACTTCCTGCATAGTGTTTTTAGCTCAATGTTATCATATGGAAATTTTTGTGGAATTATTTGATGATTGATTAGCATACTTTGTTCATTAACCCTTAAATTAGAGAGTTCATAAGAAATCAAATATAGCTTTATTTCCAAATGATAAATTATGAAACTTTTTCTAGGGTACTTGTAGTCCATCACAATCATTCCTGAATTTTCTCTGAATTTTTGGAGGTGTTATTACTATAGAATCTTTTAATATGACTTTTTATGGGGCATCTTTGAAATTAAATTTAAAGGCCTAAACCTTGCTGAAAAATTGGGAGACTTAGGATTTAGAGTTGATTAGGCATTTTGTATTTATCATAAATTTAGTGGAATAATATCTTGTCTGATTAAGGTACTTCATGTTCAAACCTGGGCCTTTTGGGACATTAGAATAAATAAATTAATTATCAGACAAATTAGGAAAATTATGGATTTCTGGATTTATGCTTCAAATGTCCTTTTAGACCTCTAATAATTATCATAAGGGTACTGGATGAGTATTTCATGTACTTCCCTTTTTACGGGTCATGTAGCTTAAGTGGTCTGCATATAGCAAAACTGCAGGATTTCATTTGGATGTGAATTAGGGCAAGTATGAAGAGTCCTGATGGTTTGTTGTAAGGACAAGTGGAATGGGCTGCGTCTTTGGAAGATGAGTGAGTAAGGTGTGGTTCTGTCTAGGGTTATAGGCGTTCGGGTCCGACGAAAGATCGTCCTACCCAAGGAGAGATGGAGTCAAATTACCCTAGGATTAGCATATCGAAATATGAGAAAATAAAGGGTAAGGGAATCAACCAATAATAAAATAAGTACCTTGCGAAAGGGAACGCTGGGCGTAATCCCAACACAGTTCCTAGTGCCCCTTGAGAGCCCTTCACAGGGAATACCGGGGGCAGTCCTGGGTTAACGTAAACTGTTTTAACAAGCTGAAAAGAGTAACTTAGTAATTAGGGTTGCACATACCACCGCACTGATGGCACCAGAGGTTGGTTAGGAGCTTCGGCTCGGATGGTTAAAAGGCGGACTTTGGGTCCGGGGAGCTTCGGCTCGATTGCTTGAGTCGGACGTGTTGGTCCGGGGAGCTTCGGCTCGATTCTTGATTACGCTAATTTGCATGTGCATAACAGGAAAGGAAATTAAGGTGGTGGGTCTTTAGTATTGGAGGGCGATGCACCGACGCCAATACGTTGACTCGGCAAGTGTGGTTAGCACTTCGCCAACAGAAGTCCGGTGCGCCAGCCGGCAAGAGTACGCAGGAGTCCGCTTCGTGCACCAAGCGTTGAGGCGTACGATAGGTCTGACCAGTAGTGCTTTACTGGTTTAGAGGTGGGCGAGGCCCAACCCACCGCTTCCGTCTGCCACTACGGAGGTATCCTGGGAGGTTACGGCTCCAAAAAGGGGTAACTAAAGGTCTGTGTGCACAGAGTCGGGTGTGTGTGTTGCACTTGCATGTCCATCATACCCACTTGCATGTCATAGCATAATCGTTACCTTAAACCTTGACACCTAAAGTATAAGTGGAATGGGACGCTTATACTTTAGGACCTGCAAAACGACCCCTTAGTCTATAAGCTTGTGTGGGCAAGTTTATAAATTAAGGTTAATTTTGATATATTTAGTTACTGCTGTTTGACCACTGACACCCCAACGTATAAATCGGTATGGGACTTTTTATACGATGGGAGCCTTGCAAAAGACCCCTTGGCTTATGTGTTTTTCACATAAGTGAAGGTTACATTCATATAACAGCTTATTGTCTTTATATGCTATAGAACTTGCTAGATTAGGACCGCTGCCATTTGCTTTTGATATTCTCCACCTTCAAGTCCTCCCCTTTCTTCCTCTCCGCTCGGTGCCTAGGAGCCGTGGGGGAAGGGGTGGGGGATGATAGGACTTAGTCTTTTAGACTAACGGTTTTCGAACCGCATCATTTAGGGGATCGCGGAGACCAGCATGGAGGAGCAGCCCCAGAGACCGGTGCGCTTGGAGGTGGGGCAGTCTAGCTCCGGAGTTCACACAGCCGGGACCGTGAGTCTCGACCCTGAGCAGTTTTCTACTTTTGTTTCTTCTTGAGAGATGTTGTAGTGAGGATTTGATGTACCGGGCATAAGCCCGTTTTGCTACTCTGATGTTATTTGCTGTGGACACTCCCTTTGTGGAGTTATATTTATTATGTCATGTGATCCTCTGTGGACAGATAGTTTCCATTTACTTCATTATTTTGCTACTTTTATGTGATGGAAATGGCCGGCAGAATCGGCGCTTTGTGGTGATGACTCTTCAGGGCGTGAAGGAGTCACCGCAAAATGGCAGTTCTGGGCCTAAGACCCCGGTGTCCGAAAAGAAAAAAAAAAGGGGGTCTTACAAAGTGGACCTCAGGGGACACTTATGCACTCTCATACGATGTCAAATATAAATAAAGTATTTTCCGCTGCGTATAAGTATAGTTTTTAAACTGTGGACTAGGTGATCCACTGAGCCGAGGGATACATACTTTAAAATATAACTGATTTTCTAATCATTAAACATATGAATTTTCATAGTCTAGTTAGATGGTGTTCGCCTGAGCGTCGACGGTTATCCCCTACTCAACGTGGCATCACGACGCGTGTTTTCTCATACTCTGATACTTCTTAAATTCGGAGAAAATGCGGGTTGTGACAAAACCTTTAGATGAGAAGAAATACCTGTTCTTTCGGAATCAGCTAGGTATGATCAATGGAGAAGGTTAATTTGATTTTGGTCCAAGGTCGAAGAATGTATCACATTTCGTCGAATGGAGATCGACGATTTGAGAACAGTTCTTGAGATTTTTCATCGACCTGATATTGACGAACTCTCTGAGCGAAGTTATTTTCGTCGAGCGGAGATCGACGATTTTTGCTTCAGAAAAATTTTGTCAACCTGAGAACGACGAAATGTTTTCCCCTCTTCTGACTGAGATCGACGATATTATCTCTTCATGAAATTTTTCGTCGACCTAAGAATGAAGATTGTTTATTTTTCGTCGGACAGAGCCCGACGCTTCATATTCTGAAAACCATATAATTAGGTTTTCGTCGTGCACCATCCCGCACTTTTTGTTCTCTTGCTCTTGCCCTCTCTTTTGATTTTGTAGGAAACCTATGACGATTTCGGCGCTCTCTCTCTCAAGCATGAAGTTTGACACAGGATTCGACATCGATTTTGATTCATTCTCTCACACTTATCAAGTCTTCATCAATATCCTACAGTTGTGTGAGGAACAGAAATTGAAGAAACTCATGACAACAAGGATCAAGCTACCTGCAAACGAAATCAGAGAATGGGTTTTCACTTCAACATCTCCAGATGCAGATACCATGATTGGCACCATTGGAGGCAACCAAGTAACTCTAACACCTGTAGTTTTATCTGAAATTTTTGACTTGACTATAGGAGAATATGAAATGGAATTAGATAATGATGAATATGAGAACATGTTGAGAGTAATGGGTCATTCAGAAAGAAACCCCAATAAGTTATTGAAAAAGAATTTGTCTGTTTAATATAAGTTTTTGGCATACATAGTTGGCATGTTGTTGCTGGGCAAGCATACAACCCACGATTACATTACCAGGCACCAGTTCTTGGTGATGTGTGCTGTGGTGAATAAAAAAGCGGTAAACTGGGGAAAGCTACTATTTTATTTGATCAAAAAGAAAATACTAAGAAAGAGGTATTCTTTGAGAGAATTTTAGGACTTTTCCTCCAGGGCAAGGCTTCTAAATCACTAGTCTCTCAGACCATATTCATTAATGCCTCCAAAAGGCTCACATGTTACTTATTTTGGGAGATGGGAGAGGACCATCACTAAGCCATCTAGGGCTTCCTCCTCTTTTAGGACTTTTGAGGACACTAGGGCAGTAATAGCCACTCCTCCACCTCCAGAAGATGTCCTTCCCACCACTAGAATCCCTTCACCTCCTCAACAACAACAACCTCTTTCACCTCTTCCTCCACCATCACCTCCACACTCTCCCACTGTTATTCATGAGGATATTCCCTCTCCACCTCCTCAATCTCCACCTCAAACTTATGTATTTGACATACCATCTACCTCACAACCTTCTTTTATTCTACTGTCTCCTCAACCATGCCTACATAACTCTCTAATTCATGAAACCACCTCCACACCCACTACCATAGTTCCCACTTTTACCACTGACATTCCATCCATTCCCCTTCCACATTTCCAGACTATAAACACACAGAATTTTCTCATGCCTTCTCTGTGTGTTCAAATTATGGACATCACACCCCTTATACCTCTTCTGCTCATGAAACCCTCTACCTAAATTTTTCTGATATAGCAAAAGATCTTCTTGCTTTCATCTCACCAACTCTTGAGCAACTCATACCAACTGCTATTGCTCCTCTCTCTGCTTCCATCATCTCTCTCTCTCTTCCAGAATTGCTGCTCTCTCCACTGTTCCTTCTTCTGGAGGGCTGGCTTCAAGGCCCTCTGAACCCAGCTAGGGGAGATGTTCTGTGAAGAAGCTCCAGTTCTTCCTCCTACAGCAGCAGTAGATTCTGACATGGTTAATGATTCAGCAGATGCAGCCCCTCCAATAGAAATAATTGATTTATTTATTTCTGATACAGATATGGCTGATATAATTGTAGAAATAATCACTGCTGGTGATTTCTTTTTAAATACCATGATCAATTTAGTTTCTTTACTGCATTTTTTGATTCAGTGTACAGATATATTCTACCCAGTTGTGTTACACCATATTCTAGAGCTATTGTACCTTACACTGCTCCAATAAGTCCTGAAGTTATAGAACAACTAAAGGTAAGTTTTGTTGTTAAAGATATTGTTGAACAAGTTTCTATGCAGAAGGCCTTCTCTCCACCAACACTTAGCTGGTGTGAGTCCCCAATGCCAAATCTAGATGACATATTGTTTGCTGACATGGAAGAAGAGCAAGGAGATCAGACTGTTTTTGAAACTGCTATTGCAGAGCCAATAATTCCAGTACAGCCTCTGGCTGAGAAGCAGATCTATAAAGAAATTCTAAAAGAGATTGATGATCTATATGCCAATCCTCCTGGTTCATCTAATGATGATGATGATGATAATGATTCTGATGATTCTGGTCCAAAGAAGATAAATCCAAGAAGAGAAAAGCTCCTGCTAAGGCTATTCTTAAGCCTAACCCGACTGCTGACACACCATATTACATCCTAAATAATATTACACCTTATCCAAGTATGCCTAGATGGATGTGGTTGTCTAAAAATGAGCAAAGAGCTAGGAAGAAGAGCAGGAGATACTCTCATACTCCTCAAAGGAACTGGAGAGGAATTACTCCTCCTCCTCCTCCTACTGTAGGAGCTACTGCAAATGTTTATCAATCTTCTGGAAGTGTTACAAAGACTCAGAAGCCCTCTTCAACCACTTCTCAACATCAAAAATCATCCTCTCACAAGTCTTCTAAACCTTTTGGAAAATACAGTCATTGCAGCCCTCAATAGTTCTATTATCAAAGCCAATCTCAACAGTCTATGCCATGAACAAATTTTCAACAGGAATCTATTATTTTCAGAAACTCCCAAAAGTCTGCTCAGGATGCTTCTGAAGATGATCTAGATACTTCCATCTCCAACTTATGAACCTGAGTTTGATCCTAACTTCAGAATGGCTAGATTTCATGAACTGATTGGACTGTCTCAGATGAATAAAGCAAGAAAAGAAGGATCAGACCCATCTCAATTCACTATAATTTCTACCTTCAGCCAAAAAGAACTTGAGAAAATTCAGGTAGACAGACAGTTCTTTGATCCAAATGAGTATATGCAGGTACATCCTGAAGTAGTTGTTCCCAAAGCCTCAACTATTACAGTTCTTGGAGCTAAAGATATGAAAATGACTCAAAGGGAAGCTGCAGATCCTTGCAGGAAAATTGTGTTTTCTAAACCTTCATCTGCTCATCCCTCAAACAATCCTTGAATATTTATTTTTCTGAGACATATATATATATATATGTATTGCACTTAGCTATATAATATCTGCTGATTAGTTTAAAATTCTGTTAGATATTTATATTGCTTTGTGTTTTTATTTTATGTTTAGTGATCTCACCCAAATAGGGAGAGATTGTTGGATCCCTAGTTTGGATTTGGGCTAAGGTTCACTATTAGGTTTTGACCCATCATGTATAGCCAAATGTCAAATTATTAGTTCTAAGATTAAGGACAGTATGACTATGTTAGACATCTTAAGATCCAGCCTTGAGAAGACTTCAGAGATCAAGACTTAGAAGAATTGTTGTTTTAAAGAGAATTCAAAAATCAGTTTGAAGTTCTTCGAACTCAGCTCGACGATTATCGATCGCATATCGACGAACTCAGAATTCCTTCTCTGAGTTGAGCTCGACGATATTCGAGTTGAGGTTGACGATTGTCATTCTCTCTCACTTTCTACGGTCGACGTTATTCTACCTCAGCTCGACGAAATCTGGAGCTCAGCTTTGACAGATTATTTCGATTTTATTTACTCTGAGTTAAGGTCGACGAAATCTGTTCTAAGCTCAATGATCTTGGATCTCTGATCGACGAATTCTGTCAGTTCTTTATTTCACTTCTCTGTAGTTAATTTCTAGTTTGACCAAGGCTTATATAATATATTATTGCCTATATTGCTCTGAGTAAATAATTGCAAATATTTTTATGAATATATTCGTTCATTGGCAGCATTAATTACTGGATTTCATAGAGTTAATATTCGGCTTAATAACTGGGACAGTTAAGGAATTAATTCATTGCCCTTCTAGCCGTTTGTCCAAGTTCTAAGATTTTAGCAGTTAATTATGAAGAAGAATTCAAATTCAGAGATAGAACTTCTGTAGGAGATATAAAGGAATTTGAAAAGGATATTCATAGAAGGTTTTTCACAGGCAGATAGACAAGAAAGAAATTTAGTCTGCATACTCTCACAGTCTTCATCTTCTGCAACTCTTCTCCAAGCTTTCAAGAGACAACAAAATACAACCAGTCTGAAAGCTTTTGAAGATCATCATTAAAGTCCTACACCCTGCAAAGCTTCCAGCATTCCTGAACAATCATCATCTTAGGGGGAGCTTTGACAACATCAAGTAATCCACAAGCCTTCTCAGTTATTTTTGAGAAAGAGAAGACCACATCAATTTTCTTTCACCCACTGTACACAGGGTTTTAACTCCCTTCAAAAGTTAACAACCTGGTTCTTAATTCTCCTTATCAAAATACTTAGCTTGGTTTTTGGGCACCTGATTAAAAGCCTAAAGGATTGTGAGATCTCCCTGCAAATAGATCTTGTGGTCACAGGGCACCTGAGCAAAAACCTATTTGGTGGCAGGGAACCTGATCAAAAACTTGTAGTGGATTCCTACCAGGGTGGTAGAAGAGTGTATGTACCCAAGTTTAGGGGAACCACTATAAATTTCTTGTGTTGTTTGGTTGCTCTTTGTTTTCTTTATTGTTATGTGTTGTGTGCTGTGTTAGTTAGCTTTTTATTTCTTGCACTCTCTTAAGTTATATATATCACTAATTTTTAATTCCGCTATAAAAACCAATCAAGTTTTTAAAATTCTCTATTCACCCCCCCCCCCCCTAGAGTTAAACAAATCTATCCCCTCAGGAGGTAAAGCTCTTACCTTCCTTTCATAGTGACCTAGAGGGGGGTGAATAGTTCCAATTTAAATCTTAGCTACTTTTTGGATTCTGAAATTTACTTTTATATGTTTATTACCCCAGTCAGATATAATAAGGAAAACTATTCAGTAATTTAAAACAATCACAGCACGGCAATCACAACACAGTACACAGAGATTTATAGTGGTTCCCCAATTTATGGGTACATCCACTTTCCCCTTCGCCTATTTAGCAATGAACTAGATGTTGGATCACTAGTTAGATTTGGGCTAGGTTCACTAAACTAGGATATTTGACCCAACATGTATAGTTAGGGTCATGTATGAGTCCTATAGTATAGGTCATGTCCTTAGAGTCTACACTGCATGGACCAGCCTGTAACGCCCCCACCTGTCACATGACATATAACGGTGGGTCCGGTAGGGGCCCCACGCCATATCTCACAGACAAGCGAAGGAATCACGTGTGGAAATCCAAATCGACGCGTATCCTTAACTCATCCATTCTAGCGCAGCATTTTTTATGTTAACATGAACTCAAACCAGAATGTCCACCAAAATATAAATACCACATTTATATATATCACAACACCAGGAATGTATACAACCCACACACCCTGGCCTTATGGCCTTACAGGTTCCTCTTTTACACAACATTCATTTCGTATATCGGCACGCAGGCCGGCCATACATGAAATCCAAACACAACTCTTCACATGGCCTTCAAGGGCCAATAGCAGCAAGCTAGCCATTCCACTTATTCATTTCAAGCCGCGGCACCTGCAATGAGACATCCACCAAAAAGCGGCAAAACAAAGTAACGGTCAGCATTTGGCTGACCCATTATAACGACCCTACCCCCTACCCGGGGTAGTGGTTCCTTCCCTGTATACAGTGCTATCATCTATCATCAAGTATCATCAAACAACATATGTAAATCATTTTCTTTATCCTGCTAGCAAACACATTACATCACAAACGCTGGAATCCACCAGACGTTCCGTGCACTCAGGGCACCTTCTTGGCGTACCGGAATCCACCAGTCATACACCGCCGATTCGAGGTTTTAACTTGTTGGTTGACCGGCCCTAGTCCACCAGTCTCTCAAGCTGGCGACATCCCGCCCAAACCACACAGAGGTACAACCTCACAGCATCCAACAACCATAGTAGGTCGACCCACAACATGTGGTGTAGCACGCCGGGTTTATCCAAGCTCCCCAGGCAATGTCTACCCATCGACCCACCTCCTAATCCGATCGACCCACACTATGTGGTGCAGCAAGCCGGGTTTAACTCGGCTCCCAAAGCATTGCCACCCATCGATCCCTCTAACTAACTAGATCAACTCACCCTAGTGGTGTAACAGGCCGGGTTTATCACGAGCTCCCCAGGCGTGCTACCAATTGATCATATCACAACCAGGAGCTTTGCCAAAGCCTCCTTACAAACAGCATCACATCCATACATTCATAACAAGAGAGAACCACTTGCATCTCATCAAATCCACAGAGTCTTCTCCGGTTTACCCGTGAACATCACCAATCCAGACTACCGGTCCAGATAGGCTTCACACAGCATGCCTATGCCGTACTCCATATTTTCGGCTCTAGATGCAGACATAACAAAGGAATCACTTCACGGATATCCACCTCTTGGTGGAGGATTCCAAGCACATGCATAAAGGAAGGACTTCGATGTCCAAGAAGGAGATCGTTACCCTTGAAGACCGCTTCGGCGCCATGAAGTAGCCGGATGGAAATCACCGCCTCGGCTTCGCCTTCACGAATCCTCTCTCGGATCTTCGCTCCGCACTCCACAGCTCCTACAGCAGCTGGTAGCCTCCTCCCTTCCCTCTTACCTTAGCCTTTCTTCCTCCCTTGCTTAAAAGAAATGAAGAAGAAGAAGAAGAAGAAAAGAGGAGTTAAAACCGCTTTTTTCTCGGCCTTCACATGACCTGGACAGAGCCCAGCCATTGGATCCAGGAAGAGGGAAAAAACCGCTCAGATTTGGCCAGAAAAGCTAAAACACGGCCTGACATGCCCTGTGACACGCCCGTGTCACAGGCTGTGTCCCTCTAAGCGGCAGTCAACCGACTCAAAACCAACAGTACACGGCCATGGGACACGCCCATGTTCCATGCCGTGTCCCTGACACGCCCTCAGACATGCCCGTGTCTGAGGCCGTGTGCCTCAACGAAAATAATCCCAAAACAACCCGAGACTTCACACGGCCTGGCACACGCCCGTGTTCCTGGCCGTGTGCACCTGGACACACCCGTGTCCCGCAAACACGCCCTAGCTCGAAACGTCGAGTTGAGTTTGACGACCACTGACACGCCCTGTGACACGCCCGTGTCACAGGCCGTGTCCTCACCGACACTCGACACTCGACGATCGTCGAGCAAAATTCGTCGACCTCAAGGACGATCGTCGACACGGCCCCGACACGCCCTGCGACACGCCCGTGTCGCAGGCCGTATCCGCTGTGTCGACTCCAAATTTCGTCGACTTCACGACTCGACACTACCCAGGCCTGACACGCCCTGGGACACGCCCGTGTCCCAGGCCGTGTTACCCATGCCTGAACCCGATTTTGCTCAAATTGATCTGCTTGACTTCGGGGTGTTACAATCCTCCCCCCTTCAAATAATTTCGTCCTCGAAATTTGACTCCAATCAGCCACAACATCATCAAAGCTTATACCCCAAGCCACCGCACAAACGAACAAACATACAACACAAACAAACATCCCTATCTTC
This sequence comes from Platanthera guangdongensis, assembly GCA_039583875.1. Lineage (NCBI taxonomy): Eukaryota > Viridiplantae > Streptophyta > Magnoliopsida > Asparagales > Orchidaceae > Platanthera > Platanthera guangdongensis. The sequence goes on along the minus strand of CM077149.1, from coordinate 83,200,075 downwards.
CACTTGTGCACATGCAGCCACAGAAGACCTCAAAACAAAACAACATAATTGATTTATCGCCTCACAATCACAAGTGCACCAAGTTTGATAGATAGATACAACTATATATATAAACATCATGTACATACACCACTATGGACAATCCATCAAGGTACGATCCAGTCATAGCATCCAAAGGAGCTACTTCATGATTCATCTCCGCTCAGCCTCCCGATTTTGGAATTCGCGATTTAGAGATAAATTAAACACCCGAGGCTGAATTTCACCAACTGAGCTTTGCGGCTCTTGTACTTTCATCGCATGCAATCGAGGTTGCGTCCGGGGTGCAGATGATTCGGTCACTGCTTTTCCCTTTTCTTCATATGACGCACCTATCTTTTTCTCACTCCCTGGAGGGGCATTCCGACAGAATTTTGCTATATGTCCTTGCTGCCCGCATTTATAGCATATCCGTGTATCCACACGTCCTGACCCATAAGTCGCCCCCGAAGAAACAGTCGACGGAGCTGATTCCGCCGGCCTAAATCTTTTCTTCTCTTGTCGTCGAAACTCTGATTGATCCACCTGCGACACTTTAAACTCTGCCTTGTCCACTGCCAGTCGCTTATTCGCTTGTACTCGCTTCATATCCTTCTCCAATGCACGAGCTGTATCGACTAATGCTTGGAAGCCTTGGCTCACGGAACTCGGAAGTGCCAACCTCAATTCATCCCGCAATCCTACATAAAACCGATTTGTCTTTCGTGCTTCCTCCGCAAAGTTCGATCCCGCATATCTCCCTAATCTTGTAAACTCATGCAGGTAGGTATCAATCTCTCGCTCACCCTGCACCAAACGGAGAAATTCATTTTCCATCGCAATCCTCTGCGACACTGGCACATACTTGGCTAAAAATATTTGGGAGAATTCCTCCATGGAAACGTCAGTTAAACCTCGACCTGCCAAGTGATGCACTTCAATCTCATCCCACCACAATCTCGCATCTCCTTCCAACAGAAAAGTGGCCAACATCACTTTCTGTTCCTCGACCGTCCGGATTGCGGTCAGGATCCGTTTTACCCTTGCCAACCAATCTTCCGCCTGCGTTGGGTAAAGCTCTCCACCAAACGTCGGTGGATGAAAGTGCATAAAACGTGTCAATGACTCGTCACTTGCTTGCGCTTCCACCACCACTGCAGCATGCTCTTGCCTTGCACCAGGTCTTGCCTGTCCAGTAGGTTGTGCTTGTAACACTGCAAGCACTGTCTCCGTCACCACCCGTATGGCTTCTGTCGAGGGAGGCATAGGCGCTTCCACGGGTGCTGCACTCTCATCCGACCGCTGGGGCTCAGACGGCCCAGCTCCATCCCTCGCCACCTATCAATGTACAGAACACCATTAATACTTCCAATCATAACGGTACTGCTACATTGACTACACACTCACGCACATCATGTGCATGACAAACATTCCTAGTGGACATTCATGAGTTCATTTCTGTTCTCTCCTCCCAAACCATCTAAACCTGGCTCTGATACCACTTTGTAACGCCCCCACCTGTCACATGACATATAACGGTGGGTCCGGCCGGGGCCCCACGCCATATCTCACAGACAAGCGAAGGAATCACGTGTGGAAATCCAAATCGACGTGTATCCTTAACTCATCCATTCTAGCGCAGCATTTTTTATGTTAACATGAACTCAAACCAGAATGTCCACCAAAATATAAATACCACATTTATATATATCACAACACCAGGAATGTATACAACCCACACACCCTGGCCTTATGGCCTTACAGGTTCCTCTTTTACACAACATTCATTTCGTACATCGGCACGCAGGCCGGCCATACATGAAATCCAAACACAACTCTTCACATGGCCTTCAAGGTCCAACAGCAGCAAGCTAGCCATTCCACTTATTCATTTCAAGCCGCGGCACCTGCAATGAGACATCCACCAAAAAGCGGCAAAACAAAGTAACGGTCAGCATTTGGCTGACCCATTATAACGACCCTACCCCCTACCCGGGGTAGTGGTTCCTTCCCTGTATACAGTGCTATCATCTATCATCAAGTATCATCAAACAGCATATGTATATCATTTTCTTTATCCCGCTAGCAAACACATTACATCACAAACGCTGGAATCCACCAGACGTTCCGTGCACTCAGGGCACCTTCTTGGCGTACCGGAATCCACCAGTCATACACCGCCGATTCGAGGTTTTAACTTGTTGGTTGACCGGCCCTAGTCCACCAGTCTCGCAAGCTGGCGACATCCTGCCCAAACCACACAGAGGTACAACCTCACAGCATCCAACAACCAGAGTAGGTCGACCCACAACATGTGGTGTAGCATGCCGGGTTTATCCAAGCTCCCCAGGCAATGTCTACCCATCGACCCCCCTCCTAATCCGATCGACCCACACTATGTGGTGCAGCAAGCCGGGTTTAACTCGGCTCCCCAAGCATTGCCACCCATCGATCCCTCTAACTAACTAGATCATCCCACCCTAGTGGTGTAACAGGCCGGGTTTATCACGAGATCCCCAGGCGTGCTACCAATTGATCATATCACAACCAGGAGCTTTGCCAAAGCCTCCTTACAAACAGCATCACATCCATACATTCATCACAAGAGAGAACCACTAGCATCTCATCAAATCCACGGAGTCTTCTCCGGTTTACCCATGAACATCACCAATCCAGACTACCGGTCCAGATAGGCTTCACACAGCATGCCTATGCCGTACTCCATATTTCCGGCTCTGGATGCAGACTCAACAAAGGAATAACTTCACGGATATCCACCTCTTGGTGGAGGATTCCAAGCACATGCATAAAGGAAGGACTTCGATGTCCAAGAAGGAGATCGTTACCCTTGAAGACCGCTTCGGCGCCATGAAGTAGCCGGATGGAAATCACCGCCTCGGCTTCGCCTTCACGAATCCGCTCTCGGATCTTCGCTCCGCACTCCGCAGCTCCTACAGCAGCTGGTAGCCTCCTCCCTTCCCTCTTACCTTAGCCTTTCTTCCTCCCTTGCTTAAAAGAAATGAAGAAGAAGAAGAAAAAGAAAAGAGGAGTTAAAACCCCTTTTTTCTCGACCTTCACATGACCTGGACAGAGCCTAGCCATTGGATCCAGGAAGAGGGAAACAAACGGCTCAGATTTGGCCAGAAAAGCTAAAACATGGCCTGACACGCCCTGTGACACGCCCGTGTCACAGGCCGTGTCCCTCTAAGCGGCAGTCAACCGACTCAAAACCAACAGTACACGTCCATGGGACACGCCCGTGTTCCATGTCGTGTCCCTGACACGCCCTCAGACACGCCCGTGTCTGAGGCCGTGTGCCTCAACGAAAATAATCCCAAAACAACCTGAGACTTAACACGGCCTAGCACACGCCCGTGTTCCTGGCCGTGTGCACCTGGACACACCCATGTCCCGCAAACACGCCCTAGCTCGAAACGTCGAGTTGAGTTCGACGACCACTGACACGCCTTGTGACACGCCCGTGTCACAGGCCGTGTCCTCACCGACACTCGACACTCGACGATCGTCGAGCAAAATTCATCGACCTCAAGGCCGATCGTCGACACGGCCCCGACACGCCCTGCGACACGCCCGTGTCGCAGGCCGTGTCCGCTGTGTCGACTCCAAATTTCATCGACTTCACGACTCGACACTACCCAGGCCTGACACGCCCTGGGACACGCCCGTGTCCCAGGTCGTGTCACCCATGCCTGAACCCGATTTTGCTCAAATTGATCCGCTTGACTTCAGGGTGTTACACAGCCATAAACAGACTGCAAAAGACTCAAGACTTAGAGAAATTTCAAAGACTCAGAAAATGAGTTCGACGTTCGTCGAACTTAGATCGACGATAATCGTGCTCAGCTCGATGAACTCAGAGAAATTTCTCTGAGCTGAGCTCGACAAACTTGGTTCTCAGGTCGACGATCTATGGACACTATTCTTCCAACATTCCAAGTCCAGAATTCTTCTCACTGAACTCCAGTCGACGAAGTTAGAATATCAGCTCGACGAACTTGGATCTTAGGTCGACGATTTCTGGATCATCTACTTCAACATTATAAGACCAGAAATACTTAAATATTCTAAGTCCAGAATCATTCTTCAGCCGACGAATTCGTATTCTCAGCTCGACGAACTTAGACCTCAATAGCAAGTAGCAGTTAGCAGTTCTCAGCTCGACAAACTTAATTCTCAGGTCGACAATTTCTGGATAGCCTACATCAACATTCTAAAGTCCAGAAACATCTAAAATATTCTAAGTCCAGAATCATACTCCAGTCGACGAATTCATGTGATCCGCTCGACGAACTTGGACCACAGCATTAACAAGTTTTATCAAGTAGCAGTTAGCTGAACACTAGTCGAAGAAGTCAGAATCTCAGCTCGATGATCTTGATGCACAGAGTTGGCAAGGTTCCAAAGAAAGTAGTTGTTTGTTCTCAGGTCGACGATCTTGGATCTCAGTTCGACGAACAACTATTATCAGGTCGACGAACATGATTTCTCTGCTCGACGAACTCTGGACCTAGGTCGACAAATTCTGTTCTTCACTCGACGATTTTTGTGTTGTTCTAGACATGGACTTTTCCTCTCCTCTGTCCCTTAGTTTATTGTGATAATTCCTGAGTAATCAATGCTTAACATTCTCTGAATATTACCGTTAGACGTAGCATTGATTATGGACTTCATCGGGATTATTGCTTGTTCTTTTTCAATGGGACAGTTGGGGAAATCAATCAATACAAATATTCTCCAGGCCATCAGCATTGAATGAAGGAAGAAATTCAAAATTCAGAAGGAAGATTTCATGGAAAAATATAAAAAGGAATTTTCCTCTTTCTTCCAGAACAACAAGACAGTGCATAGGGCTTTTCTTATTCCTTCTCGTCTAAACACAGAGAATAATATACACTGGGCAATAACATAGTAAAGATACAAGAAGCCCTAGCCCTTGACCAAATAAATTACAGCAAGCTGAAGAAGAAGAAGAACATACATTCAAGTCAAGAGTCTTCTTCCTTCTTCATCTCAAGATTCTTCAAAGGACAACAAACACTCTATCTATCAAGAAGTTCCTCGATACATTCTGGTCAAGGCTGAAACATTGAAGACCTACTCACCCTGCAGCATGGCTTAAATCTTCCTGAGTTCAATATCTCTGGGGGAGCTTTTGCTAACATCATATATCCACTAAAGTCTTCTCAGTTGTATTTTGAGAAAGAGAAGACATAAACACTCTCTCATCCCCCACTATAAAAGGGTTCTTTAACTCCCTTCGAAAGTTATTCTTGGTTGCAAGTCTCCTGATCAAAAGACTTGGGGTTGGTTTTTGAGCACCTGATCAAAAGCTCATTGGTGGCAGTCACCTGATCAAAAACCTGCTAGTGGATTCCTTCCAGGGTGGTAGAAGAGTGGATGTACCCAGGTTGGAGAACCACTATAAAATTCTTGTGTTGTCTGGTTGCACTTTTTCTTTTGTTCTTGTTGTGGCTGTGCTAGCTAGGTGCTGTGTTTGTGATATTTGGTTTTGTTGTGCATGTGATAGTGCTAGATTAATTTATCTTACCTCTTTTTTTATTTACAGCAAAAAGTTTTTAAGTTTTCAAGATACTCTAATCACCCCCCCCCCCCCCTCTAGAGTATTTCAGATGTAACCCTTGCTTTCAATTGGTATCAGAGCAAGTTACCTTTGATTGTACAAGTTAACCCTTGAACCAAAAGATCCTGTGTTAGATCTGACCTTTACTTCTATTAACTTTATATTCATAGCATGACACAGAACAAAGACAATGAAAGCACCAGACCTTCAGTGTGCAACCTAAATAGGTTTACCATCTGGAAGGCAAGAATAAAATTATATATGAATTCTATTGATGAGGACATCTACAACTCTATTTTGACAGCTCCTCCTCAAGAAAATGCTTCTACATCTATAGCAGCTTCAAGCACTAATGTAGTTCCACCACCTGAGTGGACTAAAGCACAAAAGAAAGCCAAGGTTGCTAATGTCAAGGCCATGAACATTCTGGCCTAAACAATGTCTGATGACATTTTCCAAAAAGTGGCAGAATGCACATCACCTAAGGCCATTTGGGACTCTCTCAACCAAATGGTGATTCTCGTACAGGCTTATAACTTAGAGAAATTGATTCTCCTACACTCAGATCTACAATTAGATCTTACAAGATTTATAATTATAAAAAGAAATAAATTTTGAATTAGCCACCTAGCAAGAGAGAAACAGGTGACTGCTTCTTGAACTGATCTTGATAAGTCAGCTTCCCTTAATCCTTATTATAATGATTTGATCCAACCCTTCTTAGCTTTTCAAAACTTCTTGAAGACGAAATTAGGGCAGATCTAGGCTGGAGAATGTTGAAGTCGATTCTTGATCTGTCTTCTCTCTACCTTCTGAATTCTAGCAGATTACTTTTTAGATCAAGGAAGAGATATTGAATTGATGTGCTCCTTGATCTTCTTTTTCTTCTATATACTGCAACTCCAATTGCTTCTCCAATTTTTTTCACCTACTATTTCGGTAGAGTTGATCTCTTTATATAGGCTCTGTTAAAGGTAGCCGCCTAATCCGGTTAATTACTAACATCTGACAGTTCTGGAAGTTGTCAGATCCTCTATCTTGATTTTTGCACTTAGAAAACAACTCTGCTTGAAGTGTTGGAACTTTACTATTGGATGTGTCTACACCAGTCGTGGGTGTCAACACTACTCTTGTAGTGATGTCGATATAATTATGAATGTATCGACATAGTCTTCACCTTTTCTTGACACAACTAATGTAGTGTGTGTAGACAATACTCCTGAGTCTCAACACAGTTTCTTTCTTGTATCATAGTGTCGACCCAAGTCCTGTGTGTTGACACAACTTTCTGCTTAACTCAGCACTTCTTGTTTTAGTGTGTCGACACTAGTCTTGAGTGTCGACACAGCTACTTCTTGTCTCAGCACATCTTTGATAAAGGTGTCGACACTTGCCTAGTGTCTTGACACTTTTGTACTTAGCTTTATTTGCCTGCACACAAGAACTTAACATTCATCAAATATAACTATGTGTATATCATTGAGCTAAAAGGACTTCTTCAAATCAAGTACATTGTGATCAATATACCCAACACTACCATATGCTAATAATATCTGCTATAATATTTACAGGTGTATATATGAAACTGTAAGTAAAGAAACAACACAATGAAAGCAATAATAAGAAAAAATGGTAAAATGGCTAACTATCAACACGAAGAAAGTAACCTTAGTTTATAAGAATGCCCATACAAACTTATAAATTACGGGGTTGTTTTGTAAGGCCTAATGTATAAAAGATCCCATAATAATTTATACGTTAGAGGTATAAGTTTTATGCAATATTATGTGTGATATGAAGTGTTGTGCATGTTAAATGATGTCACTAAAGTGCAACTCACCCACATGACTCTATGTGCATAGACATTTAGTTCCCCCATTTGGAGTTAGCTAAACTCTCAGGTACCTCTCGTAGTGGCAAACGGAGGCAGTGGGTTGGGCCTCCCCACTCCTAGGTCGGTATTCACAGTACCTAACTTAGACCATGCGTACTACTCAGTACACCCACAGTCAGGTGCTACGGAGTCACTTGTACTGATGCTGGCAAATCCACTTGTCTTTTCTTGGCTAATTGAACACTTACACTTACCGAGTCAACATATCGACGTCGGTGTGAACAACCGTCCAATATCGAGGACCCACCACTTTAATGCACAAGCACACATGCTAATAATGAGTTACCGAGCCATTAGCTCACCATTCTAACCCGTCAATTTCGTCAAACACTGAGCCCACCGCTCACGAGACTAAACCAAACCAACCTCTCATAATAACGGGTTGAGTGAATGTATACGATGATAGTTAATTAATAGTTAATCTTTTAATGTGCTTATTCCTACAGTTTAGGGTTAACCTTGGACTACCCTGGGCCTTTTCGGTGAAGGGATCTTGAGGGCACTAGGAACTATAATGGGTTGAAGCCCAAAGTTTCCTTTCTCAAGTCACTTACTTTTATTGGTATCTATTCCTTACCAAACCCCTCCCCACATTACACTTGAGCTAACCCTAAGTGAATTACAACTTTTAGGGGAGAGACAATACATCATCGGTCTAATGCACAACTCTGTCTCCTTGATACTCAGGCAGCTTATGACTTGGCCTTATGGTTAACCTCATTTAGTCTCCACAAAATTTAGGTGCACCAGCTATGTTAGCACCCCATATGAGACCTACAGCTCTACCATAAATCGATCAAATTACTATATGAAGACCAAATAAACTAGATTAAGAGTGTGAAGGGGAATTCTCCAAATACTTCACCAAAAACCCTAAGATTATTTCTAGGGCTCTATCATGATATGTTTTGATTAAATCAAGGGATTTGTATTTTATCCTAATTTATTCAGCCTTTATTACAATTTTCCTAAAATCGTGCCACTTGTGACTTTGAACATGCGATACAAGTTTCTGATATGCAAAGTCCTTAATAAAATATCTACTACATCATATTGGCTAAACAACAACATGGTATAGATGTCATAATTTTCCAGAATGATTTCTATCATAAATCACAATATTGGACATTTGATCAAAACAGAATTAAACAAAGGAAGTATAAGGATTTATTATACAAAAATTTTGATAAAATTACCAGAGGACTATATTGACCAGAAAGGTTCACTGAACAAATTTTGTGATTTTCTAACTTCATTTAACCACATAATTCATTGGATAAAGGAAATTAAACCTCAGATAATTTGTGAAGGAACCACTTTATAATTTCTTCCAAATATCTTAACAAAATTTGCAGAGAATCTTGATGACCTCAAAGTTTATTGGCCAAGAATCATAATTTTCTAGTACTCAATTAGTTCTAAAAGCAATTTATTTCTCAAGACAATAAGAACTAAAACTATAAAGGAGGTACTGTAATTCTCCAACTACAATTCATAATAAAAATTGCAGAGATTTATAACATCAGTATAAACCCATTATCCAAGTTTCATGGTCTTCAATACTAAATGGACATGTACTTTGCACTTGAAAGGAATGTTCCCATTCTAAGTAATAAGTGTTCAGTGAGGGAAAATAGCTCTAAAATTCCAATAAAATTATCCATGGTGTTTTTCCATCCTATTAAACTATCTACAAAGTTTTGAGCAAATCCTTGGGGATGTGACCATATTTCCTTCATTAACCTTTATAGGCAACCCTAAGGTTTGAACTAGGTTTTCAGGGTACACCAACCCTAAAACCCCTAAAATTATTCGTGAGGATGTTTCATTTGATAACAAGGCAGTGGCCAAAGTTTCACCTAGTTTGGTTGAGGGATGGTCACTCAACTCAACTAAGTGCATTTTTTGAAGAACTAGGCTTTATTTTTTCCGGGTGACCATCTTTGATCATTTGGTTACCCCCATCAAATTAATCCCAAATGGGTTGAGATTTTTTTTCATGGCCATATAATGACCCCTCTATTCATCCACCAGAGATTTGGGGAAATTAGAGGTCCATAAACCCTATATTTATCACATGAATTATTTATTAAATTATTACAAAAACTATAGAAAAGTCATCTCCAAAAATTCTAATTTTTGGCTCCGATGAAGGTCACGGCTAGACCATCCTATGGTCACATTTTCAAGACATTTGACTAATACGTCCTCTGGTGGCACTCAATATAAACCCTGGTTAGCCATTGGGACACCTTGCCCCAAAATGAGTGTTGAGGGAAACCAGTGGGCCAAATTGGATGATTCCAATTTTGTATTAAACTAAACCTCAAGAGATACTTTTTTCTGTTGGGCACTTCTATAGAAGAGACCTCTAACTATTTTTAATAATTAAAACCATTCATAAGAAATAGTGTGACAAATCATATAATCCATATTTTAATAAATATTTTGGCCCGCGTATAACAGACCGAGCCCGATCTGACGGCCCGAGATCATCATCCCTAATGTACGGATAGTCCACATTTGCCCGACCTGGACAATGTTTTGGTTTGCTTTACTGGCCACACGCGCCCTCTCCCAGTCGGCCAATTCCACCACCACCTTAATCTAGGTGGTGGTCGGCGATTAACGTCGTCTTGCTGGCCGGAGGTGGCCGGTACAGAGGTTTAGGCAAGGAAATAGGAACTCAAAATGAGCCCTTTGGTAAGCCCGATCCAAGCCCAATTGGGCTCAATTCAAGCCCCAAATAGTTTGAGAACTATGCACTGGAGATGTGGTAGAGAACTGGATCTGATTGGTGGTCATTTACCTTGCAGACCGACAGTTCTCCATGGCCATTCGAGTCGGTTTTAGTGCCATGTCAATCCTTGCTTAGAGGGCTCGATTCTTTCAGCAAAAATGGGGGATTTCCTCCTCTTCAACTCCTGATGGTGATAAAGGATTCAATTTGGGAAGATAGAGGGTTAGGTCATGAATGGCCATTAATGGCCGTGAATGTAGATTTTCGGCCATTTCAAAACTCTTGAAATTCTGCCACTAGGAGTCCGGGAAAACCGATCCATCTTCTCCAAATGGATCAAGGGGAATGAATGAAGTCATTAAAGGAGGATTGAGTGTCAGCCCATTAAAGGAGGATTGAGTGCCCCATGGCCTTTCAAAGACATGAATGTTCCTATTTCTCTCTTCTCAATTTGGGGGAAACTTCCATTTTCTCTCCTAGTCACCCCCTCCAGAATTTGAGTGGCATTATATGTAATTTTCATTTGTTTGTAACTAATGGGTCACCATAATTTGGCCTAGCCCAATTGGATTGTGGTTGGGTTTGACTTTTCCCCCAATTTTGTGCTTAATTTACCTAGTTAATTAAGATCAACCTGTGTCAAATTACATGATGTGACAGAACCATTTGGGATTTCATGGGTTCCTTGACACCACCCAAGTCCATTTGTGGCTTGGTGTAATCAATTTGTGTCAAATTAGGGCAATTTGATCAAACTAGGATTAGAGTTGACTGTGGTCTACTTGAGCTCTTTAGTTGAGAACAATGGGTTGTTAGTGCTCTAAGGGACTCCTTATAAGATTAGAAGTATTATGGTGGGTTAAATTGTCAAGTTGAAATCCAAAAGCCAAACACTAGGCTAGGTAACCAAAAATTACTATTTGCAGACCAAGGTGATTTTAGCTATTTGCTTAGGTACTCATGGTCCTCTTGGTCTTCTTATAGATTTGTCATGACCTAGTCATTACAAAAATAGCCTAGCGGTCTGGTTATTTTGTGGGATGTTACAGATGTTCCTCTTCCACCTACGAAGGACCTAACCATGGTTGTCCACCTCCGCTGCTTCTTCTAAACTAGCTCCGATCTCGGGCACATTCAGAGCATCGCTCCCCCTGCTTTCTGAACCAAAAGCCTCAGTCCCGGAGATAGAAACACCTGGTGCTCTTGGTGACATAGGCAGCTCCACTAGAAGATCCATAGTAGCTTCCTCAACCTGATTTCCTATAGTTCCACAAATGAACGGTCCGTATGATGTCAGTTCGTCGATGACAACATCTCTGGAAATGACGAAATTCTTCCCGGCAGGATCCATACACTTCCATATCTTCTTCCTCTCGTCATAGCCCACCAAGACAAGCTTCCTCTCCTTTGCATCAAACTTATTCATGAGAGCATCTGGGACGTGTATGTAGCGGGTCGACCCAAACACTCGAAGGTGTTCAACATTAGGCTTCTCCTTAAACATCAACTCATAAGGAGACTTCATATTGATTGGGCTCAAAGGCATCCGATCGATTATGTATGATGTGCAGGTCATTCCCCTGCATAGAAGGACCTAGGAATGCCTTTGGCATGAAGTGTAACGCCTCCATTCTTCATATGGAATATAATGGTGGGTCCGGCCGGGGCATCACGCCATATTTTACAAACAAACGGCAGAATTACGTGTGAAGATCAAATCACGTTCTACTCATATCCTAAATCAGAGCATTCTAGCGCAGCATTTTAAGTTGTAAGAACTCATCACAGCCAATGTCCACTAAATATATAAAGCATACATTTATATAGATATCACTAGGAATGTATACAAATACACACGCTCATGGCCTTAAGGCCTTACAAGTTGAACTTTACAAATTATACAGCTTTATACATCGGAATGCAGGCCGGCCACACATGAAATCCAAGAATTCTTCGCACGGCCTTCAAGGGCCTTTAAGCAGCAAGGCTTCATTCCACTCAATTCAATCCAACCCATCAGCACCTACAATTAGACATCCACCCCAAGAGCGGTAAATAAAGCAATGGTCAGCATAAGCTAACAAATTATAACGACTCTACCCCTTACTCGGGGCAGTGGTTCCTTCCCTGTATGCATTACACTCATAACATCTACCAATCACAACAAGTGCTCTCAGGCACAACATTATCACAAACGCCGGCCTCTGCCAGACGCTCCGTGCACTCAGGGAACATTATGGTGTATCATACTCCATGACAACACAACCGATTAGAGGTTATTAACTTGTTGGTTGGCCGGTCCTAGTCCACCAACATGCATGCTGGTGACATTCCGCCCAAACTACTCAGAGGTGAGAACCTCACGGCAAACTTGAGAATTAGATCGACCCACCATTGTGGTGTCGTAAGCCGGGTCTGCCTCCCGTCCTCCCAAGCCTTGCCACCAATCAACCTCCCAAAATAATCATGGGCAGTTCAGCCTTTTCCCGTGCTCAAACCGTCAGTAGCGCACCACATGATGCGGGTCGGCATTCCATCCTGATTAGCCGTAGCTTTTTGCTCTCTCAGAGCAAATATTGCTCATAGCGCTCACACCACAAGGAGCTTACGCAAAGCATCCAAGATCAGCATACAGTTCATGCAGAGCTTACAACAAAAGAGCTTACAGTCACCAAAATTCATAGGCATCATGTCATACACGGAGTCTTCTCTGGTTCATAACATAACCATCACCAATCAAGACTAACCGTCTGGATGGGCTTCACACAGCATGTCTATGTTGTACTACATATTTTCGGCTCTAGATGCAGACTCAACTGGGAATCACTTATGCTTTCCACCTCTTGGTGGAGGATTCCATGCATATGCATAAAGAAAGGACTTCGCTTGTCCAAGAAGGAGATCGTTACCCTTGACGATCACTTTGTAGCCATGAACTAGCTGGATGGAAATCACCTCCACGACTTTGCCTCCATGAATCTGTACTCGGCTCATGAATCAACACGCTGAAGCTTCTCTGGCAGCCGTCTCCCTTCTCCCTTTCCTTCCTCTCTCTCTCTCTCTCACTCTCTCCCTAGCTCTTGAGAAAGGGGAATGAATGGAAGATAAGCCTTCCAATCTCAGCCTTATATCAGCAGGGAAGGGCCTAGACCCTTGGATCCAGGATGAAGGAAATGAACGGCCTCGATTTGCCCTCAAATCTATATTTTTGGGCTGACATGCCCTCTGACACGCCCGTGTCACAGGCCGTGTCCACTAAGTAGTGCACGAACCGCCTTACCCAGAACAGGACACGGCCATGTGACACGCCCGTATCACATGGCTGATATGCCCGTATCACACAGTACACGCCCGTGTGGCATGGCGTGTTCCTCAGATAGCACACCACTAACACAACCCGAGCGGGACACGGCACGCCCGTGTCCCAGGCCGTGTACCCCAAGACACACTCGTGTCCACCAGCACACGCATCCCTGGCTGATCCAGAGAAGGATAAGGCTATTTTGACACGCCTGTGTCATAGGCCGTGTACTCAACTTGACTTGCTGCTCTTCGATCGTCAAGCGCAGTTCGTCGACCCGAGTAGGACACACCCTGGGACACACTGTGTCCCAGGCCGTGTCACCCAACCTAAACCCAAATTGGCATTTGGGGTGTTACAACCCTCCCCTCCTTCAACAAAATTTCATCCCAAAATTTAGCTCAGCTACAGCTATCCACATAACCACGCCATTCCTTTATTTCACCTTGATTGACTGATCACCAGGATAAATGAAGGTGTACACAAACATCTCATTGTTCATTCTTACCTACAACATCTAGTTACATCAATAAAGTAATGTAGTTCACTCTTTCATTTTTACTTCTGCTCACCCGCATCATCTTTCATAAGTCGTTTGATAGCCTCTTGGAGTTCCAAACTAAATACTCGAGGTTGTACTTCACCGATTGAGCTTTGCGGCTCCTGCAATTCAAGATTATGCAGTCGAGGTTGCGTCTGGGATGCAGATGACTCGGCCACTGCTTTACCCTTTTCTTCATAAGATGCACATGTCCTTTTCTCACTTCTTAGAGTGCCACTCCAACAATCACTAGCTATATGTCCCTGCTTCCCGCATTTAAAACATGTGCGTGTTTCAACTCATTCTTGTTCATAGGTTGCTCCCGAAGAAACAGTCGAAGGAATTGGTTCAGCAGGCATGAACCTCTTCTTGTCTCGTCTCCTAAACTCTGATTGCTCCGACTGTGGGACTTTCAATTCCAGCCTCTCCACCTCCAGGATCTTCTTATCTTACACCCGTTTCAAATCCTTCTCCAGCGCACGGGCTATATCTACCCACGCTTGGAAGCCTTGGTTCATCGAGCTCGGGAGTGCCGACCTCAACTAATCATGCAGTCCCTCATAAAATCGGTTCGTCTTTCATGCTTCCTCAGTGAAGGTAGACCCTGCATAGTGCCCTAGTCGAGTAAACTCATGCAGGTATGTATCAACATTACTCTCACCCTGCACCAGACGTAGAAACTCATTTTCCATGTCAATCCGCTGCGACACTGGCAAATACTTGGCTCGAAACAATCTTGAGAAATCTTCTATCTATAGCTCTTCCAATCCTCGACCTACCAAGGAGTTCAATTCCACTTCATCCCACAAAAGCCTTGCATCTCCTTCCAACAGAAAAGTGGCTAAGATAACTTTCTGCGCCTCCGCAGTCCGGATTGCTGCCAAGATTCTCTTTGCTCTTGCAAGCCAATCTTCCGCCTGCATTGGGTAACCCGTTCCGCCAAACGTAGGTGGATGAACTTCCATAAACCGCTTCAATTGCTCGTCAGCTGCTTGCTCATCTACCACAGCTTCAACACGCTCTTGCCTTGCACCAAGCCATACTGGCACCCCTACAGGCCTTGCCTGCCCCGTAGGCTGTTGATGACTAGTAATTTAGTCATTATTTTAACATAACTTGTTATTTGATATTTAAATAAATTATTGTATTTATTCATTGTTTTAAGAATTTTCATAAAATTTATATTTTATGTTCTAAACATATATATTTTGATTTTTGTAGGAATGCGGCAGATCTGGGGTGAAATTCTGTGCAATATCCCGCTGTCACATCCATAACATATCATTTGAGCCAAGTTCGCTCGATCACCAGCTTTGTATGCATGGGGCACTCGCTCACGTCACCTTCTTTGATGCCTCCAAGAATGCAAGCCCCTACTTATTATTTATTATATATATATATATATATAAATGTATACATATATGTATGATATATATATATATATATATATATATATATATATATATATATATATATATATATATATATATATATATATATATATATATATATATATATATATATTGTTCCACATGGCCACCTCCACCTTGCTGTGCATGAAGAAGCAGCTCCCACCAACTCCTCCAAGAGCAGCATAACTCCTCCTCCAGCTGGGAAGCTGCAGCCACCTCAACGGCAACCACCAAGCTGCCCGGGCGACTTTGCAGCTGCTCCAGCCCCTCCCAACTCCAAGCTCCGGCCAAACTCCTACTCCGCCACCTCTGCGCCGTCACCTCATCTCGTCCATGCAGCTCCATCACCGCGCACCACCCCAGCAGATCCACCTCCAGGAAGCTCGGCCACCTCCACAAAGCTCCAGCGCCGCCACCGTTCTCCGCCACCTTAGCTCCATGCAGCCACGTCAGGCCGGCTTCCAGCAAATGCCACGTCATCCATCTCCTCCAAACTTGCCTCCAGCTCACCAATCTGCGTCAAAAATCTCCCCCCAACTGACCTCCCGCTGTTGCCGCCGTTTCACATGGGGGAGAGAAAAAACTGCAAATATTTAATTCCGTCGTTACTGTAGCATGAACATTAACGGCGGAAATAATTAATTTAACAGTTTTGCTAATAAGGCTTATAAATACCCATTTCCTGAGCATTTGAGGGCATTCTGGGGAGCGGAAAATTTCTGAGGCATTTCACTTGAGAATAATTCGAGTCAAAACTCAAAAGTTGTTTTTTTTTATTTAGTTGTTCTTCAATAATCTTGTACGCTATTTGTAACGCCACGCATTTATCCCTTCAAATCTTTTCCAAATAGAAAAAAAATCTCTCTTTTCCACTTAAAATTTTATTACTTTTCAATTTTGCATTTTTTTTCGTGACATCACATTTTTATATTAACAATCCGCTCATCGCCATGGACAACTAATTTTTATAGTACTCGATCACGATGATCCGAGGATGAAATAATTTTTGCTGTGATTTTAATTTTGCTTTTCTCAATTTGTTGAACACTTAAGATTTATCGTTTTTCAAATCATTGAAGCTATATATTTTATATAGTTTTCAAATTAGTTTTCGCTCTTTAGTTGGCCGAGAGGCTCGTAAGATGAATCGATCACTCATTGGTAAAAAGTGTAGAACGCAACCCTCGAGAGAGGACGACGTAACTCTTCCAGATTGGAGTAAAATCCAATAGCGAGGTTTACAACCCAAAGCAAGTCTTAGGCGATGCGATTTGAGAATGAAAGTTCGGTCGATACAGCTAAGCTTAGTTGAACCTAATCCTCGAGAGAGGAGCGTTCATGCTTCGGGAACCTCCAAGGTCAAAGCCTCTTCAACAAGAGAATTGGTCTTTATTTTCTTTCCGTTATTCTCTATATCCAAGGTGATTCAACGATCGGGTACTAGCCTTTAACACATCAAATTAAGTCCATTAATATTTCTAGTTTTTTACTTTTCGCAACCCAACTTCAAATTTCTATTGATAAAATAATAGCGATTTTCAAGAGTAGAATTACTCAACCACCCCGAGTCTAATACGACCTTGGTTTTTATAAACCTATACCACTCCCGATACGGTACACTTGCCGTTATCATTTGCGGATATAGTTTTGCGCGATCAAGTTTTTGGCGCTGTTGCCGTGGAGCATTGGTTGATAATTTGAAAAAGAAATAGTTATTAATTTTATCGCTCTCTCTCTTTCCACCCCCAATTCACTTCTCCATCTTTCATTCAAATTTCATTCAGTTTAGTAGCGGTTGTTTTTTTTTAAAATGCTATCCCAATTGGCGGCTACTCTTGACGAACTTCAAAATAAATTAAATATATGAAGCTGCAAGAAAGCAAAATATTATTTGTTATTTTTGTGGTGAAAATCACTATAGGGAGGAATGTTTTTATTCACATTATTATATTCAAAATAATTTGTCCAATGAATATAATAATTATTCTCAAAATCTAGATAATAAAATTTTTTGTCATAATGATTATTATATGCAAACTCCTATTTCTCAAAATTTTAAAAGTGAAAATAATTTTTATAATAATTATGAAAATAATTTTTCTTATGAAAACAATTTTTATAATTGTTATGAAAATAATTTTTGTATTTCCTTTGAGAAAAATTTTAATTATGAAAATGTTCCATATTCTCCAAATTTTCCAAACTTTAATTATGAAAATAGTTTTCAAAATTCTTACGGAGATAATAATTCTTTTGAAAATAATTTTTCTATTTTCCATCAAAATATTTTTTCTAATGATAATCATAACTCTAATGAATTTTCTTCATTCACTGATATTAACTATTCATGGTGGCGTGATCACCCGGACAGTCTTCGGTGCGATGAAGAAAATTCATTTATTCAAGATTTACATTCCTCCACATTTGCGCCACAAAACTTTTATTCTTGCACCACTAGAAATTTGCCTGATTTCTTTGCTCCAAATTTAGATAACTATTCACAGGAGCAAGAAGTCTTTTCGAACAAAGAATCCATACGTATGGAGGTCCCTGACGAAATTGAAGAGGAACATGTTTCCACTCCATCTTCGTGTGATTCCACTCAATTTATTCATGAATTTCATTACACATCAACCACTATTTTTGAAAATTTAATTCATGAAAATGTTTTGCCCCATGAATTTATTCTCATTAGTGTTTCGTTTGATTTTTCTGGTAGCAACTTAATTTCAGAAAGTAAACAACCCGAACTTAATTTTTCTTTTTCACAAGAGCCTACTTGTGAAATTACTTCTGACACGTTTATTTTTTATTCTTCTTATTCTAACGATTCTCATGCAGCAGATGAGTCATTGCAATAAAGCAACTTCGATGATCCATTTGACGCACATCTCCAAATTTCCAAATTACCTCAGGTATATATATGTAATTTGGAATTACATTCTCAGGTTAACGAACAACAAAAGGAGAATCAAGGATATAACGGAGGAGTCACTAGGCAACAAATTTTGGCATGTACCCCACAGCGAGAATTAAGGGAGTTGCATGTACACTTTAAATTTAAAAATCCATTTAGCTAACCCTTAACCATCTAGCTCAAAGACGGTAAAAACAAAGCGCTCTTGGGAGGCACCCCTTACTTATCTCTTTCTTTATGATATTTTTAAATAAATTCACAAAAAAAAAGAATTAATATCATTTGTTTTATCATATTTCTTTTTTCCCTTGCATACTTAGTTTTAAACATTGAGAGCAATGTTTGATTTTAAGTATGGAGGTGAGTCATTTAATGTCAAAGATTTTAAAAAAAATTTGAAAAAAATGTTTTGTTTAATAAACTCATGCTTAGCTTTTTGTTATTTTCAAAAATCTAGTTTGATTTTATTCATAAACATTTTTACTATTTTTAATTTGCTAATCTTCTACTTTATCATGGATTGTTAGATTTAATTTTTATGTGATTTAACTTTATGGAATATTTTATGATTTTAATTTATTTAGAGTAATTGTTTTAGTATTTTTTTCTCTTTAATTTTAATTAGTTTCAATTTTGTGGTTCTTTGTTTAACAGGTTTAGATTTTAATTATTCTCACTATATGTTCTAGATGCTTAGAAAATCTCAACTTACTATAGTTGCCCTCTAAGTTTTAACTTAAATCTAAAATTTGTTTAGCCTTTTCTCTTTTTTTCTCTTTCTTTTTCTTGTTAGATTATATGTCATGGGGATAAGAGGATAAAATTCATTATCCCTTGGTAAACATATGCATTTTTCATTTTATTGTTAGATCATATGTCATGGGAATAAAGAGATGTTAGTTCTTTATTCTCTGGTAAACATATGCAACCCCAAAATAAAATTTATATAGAGAGAGAAAAAAATGTTTATATGTCGTGGAAAATGATAGGATAATAGTCTATCATTCTCTGGTATTACAAATACTATATAAAAAAAAGATAATGAGGTGAGAGGATAAAATTCATCACCTCCAATCAAAGATCTCTTCATATTTTTGCTTTCCCAAACCCGTCAGCCAATGAAATTTCCTTAGATTTAAATTAGAATTTTGTGAGAGCATAAATAGTAGTTTGAAATTTTCTTTTAAGCCTCTTTTAAGTAAAGAGTTGATTTAATTCTAATCTAGTTATGTTTGCAAAATTACCCGATCTTGCTAGCTAGTTACTTTACTTGAGAAATCTTGGCTAAATCTCTTATTCTTTTTCAATTGAGACTCATAACTTAGGACTTAATTTGAAAATCCATAAATTTTATTTTTAACTTACTTTTGATTGAATAAGTTTTAGTTTAATAAAAATTTTATTAATGTGTTATGAATACTCTCATTCTTTTGCTCTGGAATAGCAAAAGCTTAAGTATGGAGGTGTTTGATGACTAGTAATTTAGTCATCATTTTAACTTAACTTGTTATTTGATATTTAAATAAATTATTGTATTTATTCATTGTTTTTAAGAATTTTCATAAAATTTATATTTTATATTCTAAACATATATATTTTGATTTTTGTAGGAATGCGGCAGGTCTGGGGGGAAATTCTGTGCAATATCCCGCTGTCACATCCATAATATATCATTCGAGCCGAGTTTGCTCGATCACCAGCTTTATATGTGTGGGGCACTCGCTCACGTCACCTTCTTCGATGCCTCCAAGCATGCAAGCCCCTACTTATTATTTATTATATATATATATAAATGTATACATATATGTATGAATATATATATATATATATAAATATTGTTCCACATGGCCACCTCCACCTTGTTGTGCATGAAGAAGCCGCTCCCACCAACTCCTCCAAGAGCAGCACAACTCCTCCTCCAGCAGGTAAGCTGCAACCACCTCAACAGTAACCACCAAGCTGCCCGGGCGACTATACAGCTGCTCCAACCCCTCCCAACTCAAAGCTCCGGCCAAACTCCTGCTCCGCCACCTCTGCGTCGTCACCTCATCTCGTCCATGCAGTGCCATCACCGCACACCACCCCAGCAGATCCACCTCTAGGAAGCTCGTCCAACTCCACAAAGCTCCAGCGCCGCCACCATTCTCCGCCACCTTAGCTCCATGCAGCCACGTCAGCCCGGCTTCCAGCAAACGCCACATCATCCATCTCCTCCAAACTCGCCTCCAGCTCACCGATCCGTGTTAAAAATCTCCCGCCAACTGACCTCCTCCTGCTGCTTCCGTTTCACACGGGAGAGAGAAAAAAGTGTAATTATTTAATTCCGCCATTACTGTAGCATGAACAGTAACGGCGGAAATAATTAATTTAGCGGTTTTGCAAATACGGCTTATAAATACCCATTTCCTGAGCATTTGAGGGCATTCCGGGGAGCGAAAAATTTCGGAGGCATTTCACTTGAGAATAATTCGAGTCAAAACTCAAAAGTTGTTTTTTTTTAATTTAGTTGTTCTTTAATAATCTTGTACGTCTATTTGTAACGCCGCGCATTTATCCCTTCAAATCTTTTCCGAATAGCAAAAAAATCTCTGTATTCCACTTAAAATTTTATTACTTGTCAATTTTGCATTTTTTTTTCGTGACATTGCATTTTTATATTAACAATCTGCTCATCGCCATGGACAACTAATTTTTATAGTACTCAATCACGATGATCCGAGGATAAAATATTTTTTGCTGTGATTTTAATTTTGCTTTTCTCAATTTGTTGAACGCTTAAGATTTACCATTGATCAAATCATTGAGGCTATATATTTTATATAGTTTTCAAATTAGTTTTCGCTCTTTAGTTCGTCGAGAGGCTCGTAAGATGAATCGATCACTCATTGGTAAAAAGAGTAGAACGCAACCCTCAAGAGAGGACGACGTAACTCTTCAAGATTGGAGTAAAATCCAATAGCGAGGTTTACTACCTAAAGCAAGTCTTGGGCGATGCCATTTGAGAACGAAAGTTCGGTCGATACACCTAAGCTTAGTTGAACCTAATCCTCGAGAGAGGAGCGTTCATGCTTCGGGAACCTCCACGGTCAAAGCCTCTTTAACAAGAGAATTGCACTTTATTTTCATTCCGTTATTCTCTATATCCAATGTGATTCAACGATCGGGTACTAGCTTTTAACCCATCAAATTAAGTCCATTAATATTTCTAGTTTTTTTACTTTTTGCAGCCCAACTTCAAATTTCTATTGATAAAATAATAGCGATTTTCAAGAGTAGAATTACTCAACCACCCCGAGCCTAATACGACCTTGGTTTTTATAAATCTATACCACTCCCGATATGGTACACTTGTCGTTGTCGTTTGCGGATATAGTTTTGCTCGATCAGCTGTGCATGTAACACTGCGAGCACCATCTCAGTCACTACACGTATGGTCTTCGCCGAGGGAGGTGTAGGCACCTCAGCTGGTGTCGCACTCTCATCGGAACGCTGGGGCTCAGACTGCCCAGCACCACTCCTCGTCACCTATCAATGTACAAAGCACCAGTTACATCCAGTCCATAAAGACAAACATATATTGACTACACGTTCACGCTCCTCACGTGCATGTATTACATTCCTAGTGGACATTCTTGAGTTCGATTATGTTCTCCCTCCCAAAAATATCAAACCTGGCTATGATAGCACTTTGTAACACCTCCATTCGTCATATAGAATATAACGGTGGGTCCGGCCGGAGCGCCACTCCATATTTCACAGACAAACGGCGGAATTACGTGTGAATATCAAATCACGTTCTACTCGTATCCTAACTCAGAGCATTCTAGCACAGCATTTTAAGTTGTAAGAACTCATCACAGCGAATGTCCACTAAATATATAAACCATACATTTATATAGATATCACCAGGAATGTATACAAATACACACGCTCATGGCCTTAACACCTTACAAGTTGCTCTTTACAAAATATACAGCTTCATACATCGGCACGCAGGCCGGCCACACATGAAATCCAAGAATTCTTCGCACGACCTTCAAGGGCCTTTAAGCAGCAAGGCTTCATAATGCTCAATTCAATCCAACCCATCAGCACCTTCAATTAGACATCCACCCCAAGAGCGGTAAACAAAGCAACGGTCAGCATTAGCTGACCAATTATAATGACCCTACCCCTTACCCAGGGCAGTGGTTCCTTCCATGTATGCATTGCACTCATAACATCTACCAATCATAACAAGTGCTCTCAGGCACAACAGTATCAAAAACGTCGGCCTCCACTAGACGCTTCGTGCACTCAGGGCACATTACGGTGTGCCAGACTCCTTGGCAACACCACCGATTAGAGGTTATTAACTTTTTGGCTGGTCGGTCCTAGTACACCAACACGAATGCTGGCAACATTCCGCCCAAACCACTCAGAGGTGAGAACCTCACGGCAAACTTGAGCATTTAGATCGACCCTCCATTGTGGTGCAGCAAGTCGGGTCTGCCTCTCATCCTCCCAAGCGTTGCTACCAATCGACCTCCCAAAACAATCTGGGGCAGGTCAGCCTTTTCCGATGCTCAAACTGTCAGTAGCGCACCACATGATGCGGGTCGGCCTCCCTCCTAATTAGTCGCAGCTTTTCGCTCTCTCAGATCAAATAGCGCTCACAGCACTCACACCACACGGAGCTTATGCAAAGCTTCCAAGATCAGCATACAGTTCATGCAGAGCTTACAATAAAACAGCTTACAATCACCACAATTCATAGGAATCACGTCATACACGGAGTCTTCTCCGGTTGACATCATAACCATCACCAATCAAAACTAACCATCTGGATGGGCTTCACACAGCATGCCTATGTCGTACTACATATTTCCGGCTCTAGATGCACACTCAACTAGGAATCACTTACGCTTTTCACCTCTTGGTGGAGGATTCCATGCATATGCATAAAGAAAGGACTTTACTTGTCCAAGAAGGAGATCGTTACCCTTGACGATCACTTTGGAGCCATGAACTAGCCGGATGGAAATCACAGCCACAGCTTTGCCTCCACGAATCTGCACTCGGCTCACAAATCAGCACGCTGAAGCTTCTCCGGAAGCCGTCTCCCTTCTCCCTTTCCTTCCTCTCTCTCTCTCTCTTACTCTCTACCTAGCTATTGAGAAAGGGGAATGAATGGAAGATAAACCTTCCAATCTCGGCCTTATATCAGTAGGGAAGGGCCTAGACCCTTGGATACAGGATGAAGGAAATGAACGGCCTCGATTTGCCCTCAAATATATATTTTTGGGCTGACATGCCCTATGACACGCCCGTGTCACATGAATGACATGCCCGTGTCGCACAGTACACGCCCGTGTGGCATGGCGTGTTCCTCAAACAGCACACCACTAACACAACCCGAGCGGGACACGACATGGGACACACCCGTGTCCCATGCCGTGTACCCCAAGACATACCCGTGTCCACCAGCACACGTATCCCTGGCTAATCCAGAGAAGAACACGGCCATGTGACATGCTCGTGTCACAGACTGTGTACTCAACTTGACTTGCCGCTCGATGATCATCGAGCGTAGTTCGTCGACCCGAGCAAAACATGCCCTGGGACACGACCGTGTCCCAGGCCATGTCACCCAACCTGAACCCAAATTGGGATTTGGGGTGCTACACGAAGCCAACACTTGCAAGCCACTGTCAGATGATGGATCTTCTGCTCTTCAATTCTATTTTTGTTGTGGAGTATGTGCACAGTTGAGCTCTCTCCGGATTTTGTGCTTCCTACAGTCATTAGAAAACTAATTTGAAATGAACTCGCCTTCGTTGTCTGTTCTAAACTTCTTTATCTATAGTCCAAGTCGGCCCTCCACAAGCTCCTTAAACTCTACGAACAATTGGAACACATCCAACTTCTCCTTCATGAAGTACACCCAAGTGTACCTAGTATAGTCATCAATCAAGACAAGCATGCACCTGCTGCCTCCAAGACTGGCAGTGATAGTGGGCCCCATTAGATCACCATGGATGCACTCCAATGGTGCTTTACATTTGGTTTGTGATTTGTAAAATGGAAGGTGATGTGCCTTATCATATTGACACCTCGCACAGACATGACTGCCGTCGAAGGATGATAATCTTGGCAAGCCTTTCACAAGGCTCTTTACTGTCATAGCTTTCAACTTATCCATCCCGACGTGTCCCAGTCACTCATGACAAATAGCAGCACTATCATTTGCTCTCATATGATCAACATCGGAGCTTGTTGATAGCACAAACAAGTCCTTTACTCTCCTCACTACTTGAGTGACATAAACTTTCACCACTGAAACATTACAGAGAAACTTCACTTCTGTCGAGCCTAACAGAATGTGATAACCCACATCCACTACATTGGTGACAGAGAAGAGGTTTTCGTCATGTCCGTCACGTGATAAACACTTCTTAAGGTGAGTGGACCCTTATCACTGCCCAAAGAAACAACGCTCTCCTTCTCGACCGTATGTACATTACCATCAACTGTAATAATAGCATCATTACTGAGTACGCTTGTAGAGAGGAAAACTTTGACTCGTTTCCGGTGAGGTGGTGACCATACCCCGAGTCCACGATTCAGTTTTCTTAGTAGTTGATTGTGGATAAAGCATAGACACACGTGCCCGTCTGGAATACATTCCCTTATCCTCCTTCCTCGGCATTGGAAACAACTTCCTCTTTACCTGCAGCGTGCATTGGCTGAAGTTTGACTTTATAATCCTTCTTGAAGTGACTAAGTCAATTTCTACTGTAGCACCTTGGCCCTTCCTTCTTCTTCCAATCATGTTTTGAAGACAGGCTCTTCTCTTGTTGATATGAAGTAGAAGTACCATCAGTAGCAGACGTCTTCTTCTTCTTGTCCCACCTCTTCTTCTTCCCTGAGAAAAGAGTCTCACTATCTCCTCTAGAGATAGTAACTTTAGCCATCTATCTTGCTAGGTTTTCCTGCGAAACAAGTAGGTTCTCCAGCTCAAGTAATGATGGTTGAGTGGCCCATCTTTGAACAAAAGTAATGAAGGTAATGTGCTCCTTCTACAATCTGCGGATTATGTGCCTCTTAAACTTTGCCTCTGAAATCGGCTCATCAGGGTCCAATGTTTAAATTTCAGTACATAGGTACTTCATCTTCAGGAAAAAAGTAAAGATGGACAGATCACCCTGAGTGGCTCACGCCAACTCATTCCATAAGAATTGTTGTCGTTCTATATTGTTCTTATTGAATAACATATCAAGGCAAGCCCAAATCTCAACAGGTTACCGACATCCAATGATGCGATCAAAGACTCCGGTGAGATAGCCCACTTGAGAGTAAACTTTGCCTTAGTGTTTGTATTCCTCCATACTCTCACTGCTTCAGCATTGTCAGTGGCAGCAGTAATCTCTTGCCTTACAATTCCATAAATGACCTCCCAAAGATCCTCACCCAGAAGATAACTCTCCATACACGACCACCACTTCTTGAAGTTGGTCAGTATCAAGAGTTTAATTCCAAGCTCTCTTGCAAAACTTCCTTCCATTGCAAAAACACTGGTATACTTAACTCCCAAAAGCAAAGTGCAAACTTGATGCATGATCACTTCTCAAACCACTATTACCTCTGATAGCATATGAAAATTTGTTATGCGAACAGAAAATGAGAAGCCGGAATTTGCAATAACTGAAATCTTTTTATCCAAAAAGGTGTGTATTACATGGTATAGCCTCACTTTTATAGAATGGAGGAGATGAGAGAGATTACAATTAAACAATGTGGGACTAAAAAAGTACATGTACAATTAGTTTAACATAAATACAAGCTGACCAAGCCGCGCAGTTTGATGAATAAGCAAACCGCCCGGCAACAACCAGAGGCAGAGAATAAGCCGCCACGGGAGACAGCCAGATCACCCGTCTCCAAGTTGCCAGAGACAGATCAGCAGACCTCCAGGGCACCAACAACAATAGTCCTGCTACCAAGCCACTAGAGAGAAAACGACAGACCGTCTGGTCTCTATTCTGCAACAGTCCCACTCAAGCTGGAGCATATATGTCAATCATGCACATCTTGTCGCAAATGTGATGAAAAGAGGCGGATACCGACTTGGTGAAGATATCAGCGAACTCTTTATCTGAGGTGATGAACAGAGTACAAATTTGTTCCTTCAGAATCTCTTCTAGAATAAAGTGGCAGTCGAATTCAATGTGCTTTGTTCTATCATGGAAGACCAAATTTTTTGAGACATATATAGCGGTCTTGTTGTCACAAAACATCGGTAGAGGATGGTTGTAAACCTCTCTTAAGTCAAGCACGAGAGCCCGTAACCACTTCAACTCACATGTGGTCGATGCCATACTTCGATATTCTGCTTCTGCACTAGACTTGGAGATGACAGACTGTTTCTTGCTTTTCCAGCTCACAACGTTTCCCCCACAAATGTGCAAAAGCCAGATGTTGACTTGCGGTCTCCTTTGTTATCAGCATAGCTCGAATCGGAGTACGCTGCTGAAAGTGCAAGGTAGATCTGAAATACTCTAGAGGGGGGGGTGAATAGAGTATTGTGCTATCTTTAAAATATCTTTACAACTTGTGTTGTATTCCTAAGTGAACAGGTCAGTAAATAAAACAATAAGCATAGCAACCTAACTAATCACAGATCACAGAACAACACAGCCAAAATAAAAGAAAAGGGCAACCACACGACACAAAAAATTTATAGTGGTTCCCCAACCTAGGTACATCCACTCTTCTGCCACCCTAGTAGGAATCCACTCAGGTTTTTGATCAGGTGCCTGTCACCAATGAGCTTTTGTTCAGGTGCTCAAAAACCAAAACCTCAAGTCTTTTGGAAGGAGACTTGCAACCAGAAATAATTTTGAGGGGAATTAAAACCCTGTACAGGAGTTGGAAGAGAGGTGATGGTGTCTTCTCTTTCTCAATAACAGCTGAGAAGACTTTGGATTGATGTTAGCAGATTTGCTCCACCTGAGATCTTGAAGGGATCAGGAAAGCTGCAGCACTGCTTCAGGGTGACAGGTCTTGAAAGCTTAAGTACCTGGACCAGAGATTGCTTCAGGAACTCCTTTGACAGATAGAGAATTGGTGTCCTTTTGAAGTTGTCCTGTAGGATTGAAGGAAGAAGACTCTTGATAATAATTGATTGTTCTTCTTCTTCTTGAAGATGTTCTCTGGCCTGGGCTGATTGCAGAAAAGACTTTTAGAATTTTGTACGATTGTTCTTCTGTGCAATCTATCTGTGTGTCTGTATTGCTGATTGTCTCTCTTACTGAATAATCCTTTTCTTTTGTGTCTGTTGACTGACTAAGAACATTCAAAATTTGAATGTTGAGCAGTAATTGCAGTCGGCCTTGGAAAGAAGCGACAATAATGATTTCTCTAAATGTCCCATGGAAAAATGACATGTAATACTCCATAGTCAATGCGCATACTAACGGTAACATTCCGAGAAGATTTGGCATTAATTACTTAGGAATCATCGCCAAGAAACGGGACGGGAAACTGGAGAAGACCTAGTCTGGAATCGTCGAACGAAGAACACTAATCGTTGAGCTGAGTTTGAGTTCGTCGATCTAAGCTTGAGTTCGTCGAGCTGAGCTTGAGAGAGTTCGTCGAGCTGAGCATGAGTTCGTCGAGCTGAGCTAGATGAGTTCGTCGACCAGACAATAGCAAACAGTCTTTAAAGGGAACTTGTCAATTCTTCTTCAATCTTCGTCGAACTGACAATCTTTATTTGTCGAGATGAGATCCAAATTCGTCGAGAAAAGAACAGTTCTGGACTTGGTAAAAATATTTTGTATGATTAATATTCTGTATCGACATAAGCTAGTGTCGACACATGCCCTAAGTGTCGACACAAATCCTCTAAACTCAGGAATCGTTGAGTAGAGTACTGCATTCGTCGACCTGAGAAGTTTTGAACTTGAGGTCCAAGTTCGTCGATCTCAGAACCCTATTCGTCGACCTAAGACTGAAGTTGGACTTAGAACAATTCTGAAGTTTTCCTGACTTTAGCTTGTTGAAGAAACTCTGTTTTCGTCGAACAGAGAACAAAAGATCGTCGAGCTCAGTACAAAGAAATGTCTCACGATCGTCGAGCGCAGAACACCTTTCGTCGAGCTGAGTTCGACGAACGTCGAACTCACTTTACTTAGTCTTGAAATCTTCTAAGTCTGGAGTCTCTGATGGTCTTGTTGATAGCTGGTCCAACTGAAGTTGACTCTAAGGACTTGACCTAGACTCTCGGACATAAACTTGACCCTGGCTATACATGATGGTTCACATCCTAAGCTAGTGAACCTAGCCCAAATCAACTAGGGATCCAACAATCTCCCCCTATTTGGGTGAGGTCACTAAGAGACTGATATTCTGTGTCGACATAAGCTGGTGTCAACACATGCCCTAAGTGTCGACACAAATCCTCTGAACTTAGGAATCGTTGAGTAGAGTACTACATTCATCGACCTGAGAAGTTTTGAACTGAGGTCCAAGTTCGTCAATCTCAGAACCCTGTTCGTCGACCAAAGTCTGAAGTTGGACTTAGAAAAATTCTGGAGTTGTCCTGACTTTAGCTTGTTGAAGAAACTCTATCTTCGTCGAATAGAGAACAAAATATCGTCGAGCTCAGTACAAAGAAATATCTCACGATCGTCGAGCGCAGAACACCTTTCATCGAGCTGAGTTCGACGAACGTCGAACTCACTTTACTTAGTCTTGAAATCTTCTAAGTCTGGAGTCTCTGATGGTCTTGTTGATAGCTGGTCCAACTGAAGTTGACTCTAACGACTTGGCCTAGACTCTAGGACACAAACTTGACCCTGGTTATACATGATGGGTCACATCCTAAGCTAGTGAACCTAGCCCAAATCAACTAGGGATCCAACAGCTTCAACCCTCAAATGTTCATTCTTTTGAAAGAGGAGTCCTATCACAGGTGCTGATTTAATATACTCCAATATCCTCAATGTAGATTGTAGATGGCACTCCATAGGAACTTGCATGAACTGGCTTCAAATTAAGGGTTAGATCTGAAATACTTTAGAGGGGGGTGAATAGAGTATTTAGGGTTTATAAAAATTTTCTAACTAATTCAATCTAGTTCTACAGCTGCAGGATTTAAATTAAAAAATAGAAACACACCAACCTAGTTATCACAGCCACAGAAAGAACAAAAGAAAAAGTGCAACCCAGACAACACAAGAATTTTATAGTGCTTCCCCTAAACTTGGGTACATCCACTGTTCTACCATCCTGGTAGGAATCCACTCAAGTTTTTGATCAGGTGACTGCCACCAATGAGTTTTTGATCAGGTGCTCAAAAACCAAACCTCAAGACTTTTGATCAGGTGACTTACAACCAGGAATAACTTTTGAAGGGAGTTAAGAACCCTTTATATAGTGGGGGTGAGAGACTGATTTTGTCTTCTCTTTCTCAGATACAACTGAGAATACTTTTAGTGGAAAATTGATGTTAGCAAAGAGCTCCCCCTGAGATATTGAATTGTTCAGGAAGTTGAAGCTTTGCTGCAGGGTGATAGGTCTTCAAGCTTTTTCTTTGACCAGATGAACTCCAGAAACTTCTTGACAGATTGAATGTCTGTTGTCCTTTGAAGAATTCTGGAATGAAGACAGAATAAGACTCTATATTTGAATGGTTGTTCTTCTTCTTCTTCAGCTTGATGTTCTTTCTCTGGTCTAGGGCTAGGGCTTCTTGTGTCTTGACAGTGTTGTTGGCCTGGGAGCTCTATAGTCTGTATATTCTTTGTGTGTTGTAGAGGGAGATGAAGAAGATACTTATTCACTGTATTTCCTGACTACTGCTGGAGAGCTCTGTCTGGAAGAGAAAGAAAATCCATTTTATATTTTCCATATGAATTTCCTTTTGAAATTTGAATTTCTCTCTGCATTGAATTCTGACGGCCGGGAGAATATTGGCATTGATTAGTTTCCCCAACTGTCCCATGGAAAAATGACAAGCAATAATCCTGATGAAGACCGTAATCAATGCTTACTTCTAACGGTAATATTCAGAGAATATTTATGCATTGATTACTCTGGAATTATTGCAATAGAAAAGAGACAAAGGGAGGGAAATTTCTAATTCTGGAAATTTACAGAATTCGTTGAGTAGAATTCGTCAATCTTTGTCCAGAGTTCGTCGAACAGATAAGTCAAGTTCGTCGACCAGATGATAGTTATTCGTCGAGCTGAGATCCAAGATCATCGACCTAATATCTGACAACTTCTTTCTTTAGACCCGTCAATTCTGTGCATCAAGTTTATCGAGCTGAGAATATTACTTCGTCGACTGAATAACAGAACTCCATGTTTCTTGGACTTGAGAATGTTGAAGTAACATGTCAAGAAATCGTCGACCTCAGAACTGGGTTCATCGACCTGAGAACTAGTTTTGTCTGGCTGAGAACTTCTAACTGCTACTTGATAAATCTTGCCAAGTCTGTAGTCTAAGTTTATCGAGCTGAGAAAGTGAGTTCGTCGACTGGAGTGTGATTCTGGACTTAGAATACTTAGTTGTTTATGGTCTTATAGTGTTGAAGTAGATGATCCAGAAATCGTCGAACTAAGATCAAAATTCGTCGAGCTGATATTCTAACTTCGTTGAATGGAGTGTGAAGCTGGACTTCAAATACTTAGATGTTTCTAGAATAAGATGTTGAAGTAGAATACCCTGAGATCGTCGACCTGAGAACTAAGTTCGTCTTCCTGAGAACTAAGTTCGTCGACTGGAGTTAAGTGTGAAGAATTATGGACTTGGTGTTGAAGTATACTCTTGAATTCATCGACCTAAGATTCAAGTTCGTCAAATTCAGCTCAAAGAATTGTCTATGATTTCGTCGAGCTGAGCACGACTTTCGTCGACCTGAGTTTGATGAACGTCGAACTCATCTTCTGAGTTTGGAATTTCTCTAAGTCTTGAGTCTTCTGCAGTCTGTTGATGGCTGGTCCATGTAGTGTTGACTCAAAGGACATGGCCTAGACTCTAGAACTCATACATGACCCTGGCTATACATGTTGGGTCAAACATCCTAACTTAGTGAACCTAGCCCAAATCTAACTAGGGATCCAACAATCTCCCCCTATTTGGGTAAGGTCACTAATTACAAACTCAGATAAATAACAAAGCAATAAAACATATATCTGGCATGAAAAATTTAAATGTGCAGCAGATATATATATATACACAGAGCTTTGTATCAGAATATAAACAGACAGTTTTAAAATAATCAAAAGACTTAAACTATTCAAAGTTCATTTCTTCTTCTTCTTCTCCTTGTGCTTCTCCTCATTGGCTTTGTCTCCAGATTGTGTAAATATAATTTCCCTATTAGGAACTGCAGCCTGAGCCTTGGTCATTATTATGTCAGTAGCCCCAATGACATTAAGAGAGGTATCCCAGGGCACTACTGCTTCTGGATGCAGTTTCATATAATCATCAACATTAAAAAACTTGTTAGCCTTAGCAAACCTGTTTAGTTCTTCCTTTCTATACTTTGATATTGTAGAGAATTGAGAGGTATCCTTCCCTTAAGCTTTAGCTTTGTTAATCATGGAAAGGCCAACCAGTTCCTGGAACTTGGCCATCCTAGCTGTTGTAGCTGTCTCTGGATCCTCAAATGGTACAGGTGGGGAAGCAGGTCTTTTGGAGCTTTCAGCCTTTTGGTGTTCAGGGAATTTTTGCTATTGTTGTTGTTGATGTTGTTGCTATTGTTGTTGTTGAAGTTGCTGCTGTTGTTGTTGTTGATGCTTGCCAGATGAATAATGTCTTTGCTGACTACTTCCTGAAGATGAGGATCTACCCTGATGTCTTTAATAAGTTTGAAACTGGGTAGTCCTTTGAGTTGAGGAACTGGAAGCACCAGCAGCTGGAGGAGGAGGAGGATGGTCCTTTCTGAATCTCTATGGAGGAGTAGCATATCTTCTGCTTCTCTTCCTTTCTTTTTGTTCATTCTTGGACAGCCACATCCATGCTGGCATGCCCTTATAAGGTGTGATCTTTTGAAGAATATAATATGATGTGTCATTTGCTGGATTTACTTTTGGTGCAGGAGGTTGAGGAGCTTTCCTTTTCTTAGATACTTTCTTTTTCTTTGGCTCATCATCTGAGTCTTCATCATCATCATCATCATCATCCTCATCATCAGAATCTTGAGGAGCATCATATAAGGCATCAATGGCCTTTAGTACTGATTTATCAATTGGCTTTTCAGCCTGAGTAGGAGCTGGAGGACTGTGTTGGAACACCCTATTACTAATTTGGGTCAGGATCACTATGTCTTTAGGAAACCTATTTTTGACCTCATTGTATAGATATAAAGGTCAATTAGGATTGAGTCTAAGGGTTAGTAGTTAGGTCTGGAAGCTGCCCTCAAGACCAAGGTTTTTCTGTTTGGAGACTAAGTCATTTCGTCGAGCTCAGTACGACGAATCGTCGAACTCCAATCGACGATCATCTAGCTCAACTTCGACGGATCGTCGAAATCCATTCGACGATCGCTGAGCTTAACTTCAACAAATCGTCGAACTCCATTCGACGATCTTCGAGCTCAGTTCGACGATCTTGACTCCAGTGTTGATTCTCTATCTCTGAGCTCAGTTCGACGATAGTTGAGCTCAGATCGACGATCCCTGTTGCTGTCTAAGTCCAAATCGCTGAGCTCAGTTCAACGATAGTAGAGCTCAGTTCGATGTTTTTTCTGAAGAGCTAAATGGTTTTCAAGATTCAAATTCAGAACAGTTAAGGTGTTATTGTCAGCAATTAATTCAGAAGATCTTGTATCCGTTTTCACTTATTCTGGACCAAGTTTCAAGGGATTATCAAGGAATGTTTCTTTGGACTTTCCCCCAGAAGACAATTGCAATTAAGGATGTAATTACTGACAGGCCAACGGCTATTCTTGACAGAGGATTATTTTCTTTTCAGAACAAAAGGAATAAAACACAATATTATTGAATCTCTCTCTCACACACAGCACAGATAAGCAGAACAAGAAAAAGAAGAACAATTCATTCTCTGCTACAACTCTTCTCTGGAACAACATCTTTCTCAACACCAACTGTTCACAAGAGAAAATGAGAAAGAGCTGTAGACACTCTCTGTCTAAAAGAATTCTTACAAGAACACACAACCAAAAGGAGATCAACCATCTGAAATTTTCAAATCTCTTTTGACTCAAGTGTTCAAGGCCATCATCATTCAAGACTCCAGACACCTAACATTTCAGCTGTTGCTGAAATCATCTTTTGCTGGAGATCAACTTCTGAAGGCCTATCACCCTACAACAAAGCTTCATTTCCTGAACATCTCAAGAACTCAGGGGGAGCTTTGACAACATCAATATCCACATAGTCTTCTCAGCTGCTCTGAGAAAGAGAAGACTTCCATCACTCTCTCATCCCCATCTCTGTAAAGGGTTTTTCAAACTCCCTTCAAAAGTTTGTGCTTGGTTTTTGAGCACCTTATCAAAAGCTCATTGGTGGCAAGACACCTGATCAAAAAATCTGATTTGGTTTTTGAGCACCTTATCAAAATCTCATTGGTGCCCAGGACACCTGATCAACTCATCCTGCAGCGGATTCCTACATAGGGTGGTAGAAGAGTGGATGTACCCAAGTTTAGGGGAACCACTATAGCTCCTTGTGTCTTCTGGCTTGCTTATCTTTATTTTTGTTTCTGGCTGTGATCTGTGATCTGTGATTAGTTTCTTTTGTAGATTGTATAGCTGCTGTGTTTAGATTTGCTATTTGCTTCCCTGTTCACTCAGATTACAACAACTGTTGTAAAAAGTTTTTAAGCACCATACTCTATTCACCCCCCTCCCTCTAGAGTATATCAGATCTAGCTCACACTTTCAATTGGTATAAGAGCGAGGTTGGTTAAACATACCACACCTTGGTGGTTGCACAGGCTAACACCCGAACCCAAAGATTCCTAGTTAGATCTGCTTGTTGTAGATTTTGTTATTAGATTATTTCTTCACAAATCATGGCCCAAAACAAAGATTATGCTAGCACCAGACCTCCAGTGTGCAATCTGTCTAAGTTTGCACTTTGGAAAGCAAGGATTAGACTCTACATGAATTCTATTGACGAGGACATTTTTAATTCTGTTTTGACAGTTTGTCCAAGACCTCCAGAGAACACAAGTACAAATGTTGTTCCACCTCCATCAGGAACAGATGCTGATATCAAGAAGTGGAAGGTTGCAGATGCAAAGGCTATGAACATCTTAGCCCAAACTATGTCTGATGACATCTTCAAAAAGGTGGCTGAATGCAATTCAGCAAAGGAAATCTGGGATAAGCTGTCTGAAATAGTCTCAGGATCAGCTGATGAAAGAAAGGACAGGAGATCCCACCTCATATCCCAATATGAGAACTTCAAGAAGGGAGAAGCTGAGTCAGTTGGAGATATGTACAATAGACTCAGTTTGATAGTCAATGAACTGAAGACTCTGGATAAGGAGATCTCACTGACTGAACTTAATGACAAAATCCTAATGTGCTTCCCAAGCACTTGGGATTCAAGGATCTGGCCAATCAAAGATGTCAGAAGTCTGAATGAGATCACCACAGAAGCTCTCTTGGGCAAGCTCAAATCTTATGAGCTGCTCATCAAAAATAGAGAAGAAGAGCAGAAGGCTGCCTCACCAGCCACAAGGAAAGAAAAGACAATAGCCTTCAAAGCAACTGAAGATCAGCCTGAAGACAAAGTCACAGACAATGATGAGCTGCTCAGTCTATTGGCCAAAAGATTCTACAAAATGGCGAGAAAGGATTTCAGAAAGAGATCATACAAGGAGCATGATAAGCCAAGGTATGATAAGTCAAATAATAAAGAAATTGTTTGCTTTAGTTGCAGGAAACTAGGCCATATTGTGCCTGACTGTCCAAAAAACAAAAACAAGGACAGATGGGACAAGAAAGAAAGAAGAAAGGACAAAGACTTCAAGAAAAATGGCAATGGCAAACCCTCCTCAAGCAAGAACAAACACACAAGGAAGGGATTTGTTGCTAAATCCTGGAGTGATACTGAAGAGGAATCAGAAGCTTCATCTAGCTCAAGTGATGATGAAGATGATGCTGAAGAGAAGGAGTTCTGCATGATGGCAATCAATGCCTCTCAACACAATTCAGATGCAGAAGAGTCAGAGTCAGACTCATAAACTCAACCTGAAGAAGACCAGGTAATTAGTTCTTTTGATTTCAATTCTGAGGACTTCAGGTATGAATTTAAAGCATTATGTTTAGACTTACTAAAATCTGAGAAGGAAATTATTTATCTCAGAAATCAATTATCTGAACATAGTATTTTAAAGTCAGAAAACCTCAAACTCTCTGAGGAGTTGGAGTGTTGTAGGGAGCAGATAGCTTCACTGAAAGGTGAGCTATCAGAGGCCAAGAAGCTTGAAGAATCCCTTAATGGGAGAAGTATCAAGCTGATGGACATCACAAGCACAGTGAACTCCAGATTCAATAGTACACTGGGCTTGGGTGCTTCATCCAGCCAACCTATAGTTCTAACAACCCCAATCAAGTTCATTTCTGATAAAGGGAAGGGAGTTGTAGAGGTAGATAGGAAAAATTCTGATCTGCCTAAGAAAACTAAGTTCCAGCAGAAATCGTCGAACGGAGCTCGACGATCGCCGAATGTAGATCGACGATCTCAGACAAAATCGTCGAACTCAGGTCGACGATCTCTAATTCCTGAACTCTGCCACAGTCGACCGTCGAACGGAGCTCGACGATCTGACCTAAGATCGTCGAACGCAGCCCCACGATCGTCGAACAGAGATCAGAGCTCTGGAAATTCTTTCAAGGGCAAATCAAAATCCAATCCTAGGGGTCCTTCATCCCAAAGCTTTAACCCTTATACTGAATGGATAATACCTCCAAGGAGATATCATCCTGAAGGTTATAAGAGTCAACCTGGGATGTCTTTTATTTCTTAATTTAAAGGTTATCAACCTAGGCCCAAGGTAAACTGGGTCAAAAATAAATGAATTATCTTATGTGCAGGTGAAGACCTATCCAACATCAAACCAACAATGGTATTTGGATAGTGGGTGCTCTAAGCACATGACAGGAAATAAGGACAACCTCACATCCTTTAAAGCCAAGCTTGGACCCAAAGTCATATTTGGTGATTCAAACTTTGGACAAACTAAAGGATATGGTGCAGTCCAAATTGGGACAGTGACATTCAAGAAGGTAGCCTATGTGGAAGGACTGAAGCACAATTTGATAAGTATCAGTCAGCTATGTGATGAATGCTACCAGGTGACTTTCAGCAAAGCATTATGCAAGATCAAGTCAGAGGACAACATAACTGTGTTGACAGGTAAAAGGAAAGGTAACATCTATCTAGTAGATTTTCTTTCAACAGATGTAGATATTTGCCTGTTCAATTCTGTTTGTAGACCTAATGTTTTATGGCATAAGAGACTAGGACACTTAAACCTTAGAACCATTGATAGGCTATCCAAGGACAACCTTGTTAGAGGACTACCTTTTGGACCCTACAAGAAGGAAGGACTCTGCAGGGCTTGTCAATTAGGCAAGCAAACTAAAAATAGTTTCAAGTCACTTAATAAGAGTGATTCACCTAGGATCTTGTATCTGTTACACATGGATATTTTTGGACCTATTACAGTACAAAGCCTAGGAGGGAAATCTTACACTTTAGTAGTTGTAGATGACTTCTCTAGATTCACATGGGTGTTCTTTCTGAGGAAGAAGTCTGATAACTTTAAGTGTTTGATAGAGTTTCTTAAATGTATACAGATTGAGTTCAATACTCACATTGCCCTGATCAGAAGTGTTCATGGGACAGAGTATGATTCCCTTCTTATGCAAGAGTTCTATCAGAGTGAAGGGATCAGGCATACTTTCTCAACTCCTAGAACTTCTCAACAAAATGGGGTAGCTGAAAGGAAAAATAGAACCCTTATTGAATCTGCCACTACATTGTTGTCAGATGCTCACCTTCCTCTATCCTTTTGGGCAGAGGCAGTGAACACCTCCAACTATATGCTGAACAGAAGCTTGATACATAAACTAAAGGGAAAGACTCCCTATGAACTACTCAAAGGGAAGAAACCTAAAGTTGATTATTTTAGAATTTTTGGTTGTATTTGTTATATTCATAATAATGACAAGAGATATTTAGCAAAATTTCAAGCTAAAGCTGATGAAGGAGTGTTTCTGGGATACTCCATGATCAGTAAGGCTTATAGGGTTTATAATAAATCATCTCTTAAAATTGAGGAATCTGTTCACATATCATTTGATGAATCTAACATGTCTTTCAAGGAGAAGAATACTTTTACCATAGAACCTTTGCAGGAACATTCTCTTGTTGAAGATTTGAACAAGCTACAGGTTACTCAAAAAGAGGAAAGCAGTGAAGATGAAGAAAGCATTCAACATATTGAAGAGAAACAACTTGAAGAGCCAGTTGTTGTACCACAAGAGGAAACAACAACACAGGTTGGCGAACAATCAACACCCCCTGTTGATTTAGTAACATCAAGAGACCATCCAATTTCCCAAGTAATTGGAGACATCTCAGCTGGTGTGCAAACCAGAAATCAGGTCAACCAAAACCTGTTGCATACTTGCTTCCTATCTCAAATTGAACCTCAATCCATTCAAGATGCAGAGCAAGATCCACACTGGATCATTGCAATGCAAGAAGAGTTGCATCAATTTGAAAGGAACAA
This sequence comes from Platanthera guangdongensis, assembly GCA_039583875.1. Classification (NCBI taxonomy): domain Eukaryota; kingdom Viridiplantae; phylum Streptophyta; class Magnoliopsida; order Asparagales; family Orchidaceae; genus Platanthera; species Platanthera guangdongensis. The sequence goes on along the minus strand of CM077149.1, from coordinate 83,161,891 downwards.
AGTTTGGGAACTAGTGTCAAAGCCTAAGGATCACTCCATTGTTGGAACAAAATGGGTGTTCAGAAACAAATTGGATGATCAAGGAGTAATTGTAAGGAACAAGGCAAGGCTAGTTGCTCAAGGATACTCTCAAGAAGAAGGCATAGACTATGACCAGACTTTTTCACCAGTTGCAAGATTGGAAGCCATCAGAATCTTCTTAGCTTATGCAGCACACAAAGGCTTCAAGGTATATCAGATGGATATAATGAGTGCATTTCTAAATGGAGCCATCAAAGAAGAAGTCTATGTCAGACAACCCCCAGGTTTTATCTCTCCAACTCATCCTGATTATGTTTTTAAATTGAACAAAGCATTATATGGTCTCAAGCAAGCTCCTAGAGCATGGTATGAGACCCTAGCATGCTTTCTTTTGGAAAATGAATTTATAAGGGGTAGAGTAGACCAAACTCTTTTCATTAGAACCCATAAGTCTCATACCCTACTAGTACAGATTTATGTAGATGATATTATTTTTGGCTCTACTGATTCAAATTTGTGCAGAAGGTTCTTCCAACCTAATGCATTCTAAATTTGAAATCAGTAGCATGGGTGAGCTATCCTTCTTTCTAGGATTGCAAGTCAAACAACATGCTGAAGGCATCTTTATTTCTCAAACCAAGTATGCAAATGAACTGGTTAAGAAATTTGGTATGTCTGAAGCATCTTGTATGAAAACACTTATGCTTACCAATGCTGTATTGGATGCTGATGAACATGGGAAACCTGTTGATCAGACAATATATAGAGCAATGATTGGCTCTCTACTGTAGCTTACAGCTAGTAGAGCAGATATAATGTTTGCTACATGCATATGTGCTAGATTCCAAGTAAGCACTAGAGAGTCACACCTAACATTAGTAAAAAGGATTCTCAGGTATGTTAAAAGTTGTCCAAATCCAGGTCTCTGGTATCCAAAAGATTCAGCATTTGAATTAACTGGATTTTCTGATGCTGATTATGCTGGATGCAGAATTGACAGGAAAAGCACCAGTGGAACTTGTCAGTTTCTTGGTGACAGACTTGTCTCCTGGTTTTGTAAGAAACAAACTTCTGTGTCAACTTCAACTGCTGAAGCTGAATATATGGCTGCAGGCAGTTGTTGTTCACAAATATTGTGGATTCAAAACCAACTCCTAGACTATGGCTACAACTTAGAGAAGTCAAAAATCTTTTGTGATAACACCAGTGCTATTTCTATAGCTCAAAATCCAGTCCTCCATAGTAGGACAAAACACATAGAAATTAGGCATCACTTTTTAAGGGATAATGTTGAGAAGAACAAAATTGAACTTCAATATATCCCAACTGATTTGCAAAGGGGAGATATTTTCACCAAACCCTTGGATGAAAAGAAACACACCTTCTTCCTAAATCAGTTAGGAATGTTAGATGGAGGAAGTCTAAAATAAGTTCCAAGATTTTAAAACCTTAAAATTAACCAAGACTAGGCAAACATCTTGATTTTTCTAAGTGTATAGAGTGTATTTCTGGTCTCTGAACTGCGCTCGACGATTTTCCCCCAGATCGTCGAACGGAGATTGACGATTTCCGAAATCGTCGACCTGAGTTCAGCGCATCTCAGATAGTGTTCAACTATCTCTCCAGGTCAACGATCGTCGAACGGCACTCGACGATTTTGTTCTCTGAACTATCGTCGAACGGAGCTCGACGCTCTCCAATATCGTCGAACGGAGATCGACGATATTACAGACCTTTCAGATTCCTTTAGAAGCCCCGATCGTCGAACTGAGTTCCACGATCTTTCTTTTTCTGCATCGAACCCTAATATAAAATTCATTTTTCGACCGTCGTTCTCCTTTTGGGCTTTCAATCTCTCTGAAAAAATTCTCTTTCCCTCCAAACATCTCTACACTTGGTCGTTTTGTTTGTTGATTTTTGCAGGTAACCATGGCCCTCTCTGTTGCTGTTCTAGCCACAATGAAATTCGATGCTGGATTTGATATAGACATGGAGTCCTTCAGCACCACTGATCAGGTTTTTCAGGACATTCTGGAACTGTTCAAGGAGCAGAAGCTTGTTACCATCATGTCCACCAGAATCAAGCTACCTGCTGATGAGATCAAGGAGTGGGTCTATACTGCCCACAACCAGGACCAAAATACAGTGGTTGGTTCAATTTCTGGAACCCAGGTACCTTTGACTTCTGCTATTCTGATAGAGGTTTTTGAACTAAGTTCTGGAAGAGATTCTGCTGAATTGACTGGAGAGGAATTTTCTGATTTACTTGCAAGAATGGGTCACTCTGATGCTAATCGTAGCAAACTGCTGAAAAAGAACTTAGCTGTGTAATATAGATTTTTGGCTGAGGTAGTGGGAAAGGTTTTGCTGGCCAAGCATTCAGCACATGATACCATCTCCAGGTATCAGTTGTTCTTGATGGGAGCCATTGTGGATAAGAAACAGTTGAACTGGGGATAGGTCTTCTTTGACATGATTAAAAAGAAAATAAATAAGAATTTTGTTAATTATGGAAGGATACTAGGGCTCTTTCTTCACAACAGATGCCCTGCCCTGCTAGTCTCTTCTGGAATGCATATCAATGCCTCAAAGAGGCTGTCCTGTGCCCTCTTTGGCAAATGGGACAGGCAGATAACAAATCCCAGCAGGCCCTCTGCAAGCACAACTTCAGGCACAAGGACTGTACCAGTCGCTTCCCCTCAAGTCTCTGCCTCTGCAGATGACTTGACTGCTGCTGCTTCTCCTCCTCCAACTCCAATTCCATCTCCACCAGTCACATCCACCATTCCAATCTCATCCACCATCATTATTTACAGCACATCTCCAACATCAATTCCATCTCCAATTCCAACTCTTCCTCTCATAGAAGAAATCTTCCATCCATTACACCACTACCCTCAACCAGACATTGACACATCATCCAACATTCCCTCTTTCAATCTTCTTGATGATTCCTTCATGGATGATTCACCTTCATCCCCTCCTGATCTACCCTCTACATCCACTTCATATCAACAGCTTCTACAAGATATCATTGATCAACCCTCATTCACACCCTCTATCTCCATACCACTGTCCTCCATTTCCACAATCCCCACACCTCAACCTTCACTTCTACCATCCAACAGCTCTCCTCCACCATCACCAGTTGCTCCACCATCCCTCTCTACCTCTGCTCCAGTCCCTGCTGAGCATGTAGACATTCCTGCCCTAGCTGACAAACTATATGAACTGATAGCTCCCAGGCTGTCACTTCTGTTGGAGACCTCCTTGGCTCCACTCCTAAAGTCAGTTGCAGAACTCTCTGCCAGGCTCTCCTCCATCTTTCCCCCTCAGGCAATCCCTTCATTTGGGTGCCTTGATCCAGCTCTCTCTGAATCCAGGCAGGGGGAGATGCCTCATGAAGATGTGAGTTTGCCTGCTGTTGCTTTTGTTGTTTCTTCAGTTCCTGCTGCTGCTGCTGTTGTTCCTAACGCTCCAGTTCAACCTCAGGTTGCAGTCTTCTCAATGGACCTCAGGTCCTTATTATCAGTCTTTGATTCAGCTTATTTCAGCTGTCTTCCAGTGAGTACTGCAGTCCAGCCATCAGAGGATCTTTCCAAGGCCATTGTACCCTTCTCAAGTTGTGACACCAGTGTTATAAATTCTTTTGTACTTTCAGTGTATGCTGCTAGTTCTGTTGCTGTTGCTACTCCTACTGAGCCTTCTGTTCCCAGTGATCTTACTGCTGCAAATGCTGCTGAGCTTTCTGTTTGTTCCGATGTTGTTGATGTTCCAGTTCCTGAGGATATGCAGACAGAGGCATATGATTTTGAGCCTACTACTAGTGCTGATGTTAGTGTTTCTGAAACTGTTTTATCTGAATCTGTTGCTGCCCCAGCTGCTGCTATCACTACTGCTGCTATATCTTCTGAATGTATTGCTCCAGAAAGCTCTGTGTCTGTTGTTTACTACTGCTACTGCTACAACTTCTGTTGTTACTAGTGTTGTATCTGCAGCTTCTACAACTGCTGTTTCATCTGCTCCAACCCAACTTCAAAAAGATTATATGAAACAGATTGATGCTTTATATGATGAGCAAAGCTCTGAAAGTGATGAATTTAGGACTGATTCTGATGATTCTTCTGCCACTATAGCCAGGAAAAGAAAGGCAAGGAGCAAAGCTATGAAAAGGGTGCCTCCAGCCAAAGTCAAAGACACCAATGACATTCCCTACTACATTCTTCATGACTGCCCCATTACTTAACATTGGATGCAATATTCCAAGAACCAACAAAAAGCTATGAAGAAGAAGAGGAAGTATGAGAAAGGATCTTCTCAGTTTCACCATCCTCATCCTCCTCCACCACCTCCTCCTGATGCAGGTGCAGGTGGAAGCTCAGGTGCTCATCCTTCTGTTAAAAGCCAAACCCCCTATCAGCCTCATGCAAGATCTCAATATAGGGGAAGCCAGTCCAGAGGTTCTCAATCAAGAAGAGGAAGTTACAGAGGAAGCCAGAGGGAATTTCAAGTGTACTCCAAAGGCTATTCAAGGCAACATCCATACTCTAGGGAAGGACAAGCTTCATCAGATACAACTTCAGGTCCTTTTCCCTACAAGCTGAAAGAAGTAGTCTCATCCAAAGCCCCTCAAGATAATCCTTCCAACAGATATGAACCCCCAGTGCCCTTTGAGGATCCAGAAAATAATCCTACTGCTTGGACTGCCAGAATGAAAGAGTTAGCTGCACTGGATCAAATCAAGAAAGCCAAAGAGCAAGGCAAGGACACCTCAAGCTTTACTACATTGTCAGAGCAAAGAAAGAAGGAACTTGAAAGATATGCCTCCAGCAAATTCTTTGATTCTGAAAGATATATGGAGCTGCACCCTGAAGCTGTGGTACCAAGGCCCAAACAACAAACTTCCTTGGGTGCAGTTGATGACAGAAGATCCAAAAAGGAAGCTCTTAACCCCAATAGAGAAATTAAACTTATAAAGAGCAAGTAGAAGGAATAATTCTGTAAGGTGACAATTATTCTGTTTTCTGATTTCTGTCTGAGATAATATATCTGTGATTCTGCTATGTTGTTGTTTATTGTTGCTTTTTATGTTGTTCTTTAATTTCTCCAATTTTTGTAAATAATAATCCTAACCCAAATAGGGGGAGATTGTTGGAACACCCTATTACTAATTTGGGTCAGGATCACTATGTCTTTAGGAAACCTGTTTTTGACCTCATTGTATAGATCTAAAGGTCAATTAGGATTGAGTCTAAGGGTTAGTAGTTAGGTCTGGAAGCTGCCCTCAAGACCAAGGTTTTTCTGTTTGGAGACTAAGTCATTTCGTCGAGCTCAGTACGACGAATCGTCGAACTCTAATTGACGATCGTCTAGCTCAACTTCGACGGATCGTCGAACTCCATTCGACGATCGCTGAGATCAACTTCAACAAATCGTCGAACTCCATTCCACGATCTTCGAGCTCAGTTCGACGATCTTGACTCCAGTGTTGATTCTCTATCTCTGAGCTCAGTTCGATGATAATTGAGCTCAGATCGATGATCCCTGTTGCTGTCTAAGTCCAAATCGCTGAGCTCAGTTCAACGATAGTAGAGCTCAGTTCGACGTTTTTCTGAAGAGCTAAATGGTTTTCAAGATTCAAATTCAGAACAGTTAAGGAGTTATTGTCAGCAATTAATTCAGAAGATCTTGTAGCCGTTTTCACTTATTCCGGACCAAGTTTCAAGGGATTATCAAGGAATGTTTCTTTGGACTTTCCCCCAGAAGACAATTGCAATTAAGGATGTAATTAATGACAGGCCAACTGCTATTCTTGACAGAGGATTATTTTCTTTTCAGAATAAAAGGAATAAAACACAATATTGTTGAATCTCTCTCTGACACACAGCACAGATAAGCAGAACAAGAAAAAGAAGAATAATTCATTCTCTGCTACAACTCTTCTATGGAACAACATCTTTCTCAACACCAACTGTTCACAAGAGAAAAAGAGAAAGAGTTGTAGACACTCTCTGTCTAAAAGAATTCTTACAAGAACACACAACCAAAAGGAGATCAACCATCTGAAATCTTCAGATCTCTTTTGACTCAAGTGTTCAAGGCCATCATCATTCAAGACTCCAGACACCTAACATTTCAGCTGTTGCTGAAATCATCTTTTGCTGGAGATCAACTTCTGAAGGCCTATCACCCTACAGCAAAGCTTCATTTCCTGAACATCTCAAGAACTCAGGGGGAGCTTTGACAACATCAATATCCACATAGTCTTCTCAGCTGCTCTGAGAAAGAGAAGACTTCCATCACTCTCTCATCCCCATCTCTGTAAAGGGTTTTTCAAACTCCCTTCAAAAGTTTGTGCTTGGTTTTTGAGCACCTTATCAAAAGCTCATTGGTGGCAAGACACCTGATCAAAAAATTTGATTTGGTTTTTGAGCACCTTATCAAAAGCTCATTGGTGCACAGGACACCTGATCAACTCATCCTGCAGTGGATTCCTACCTAGGGTGGTAGAAGAGTGGATGTACCCAAGTTTAGGGGAACCACTATAGCTCCTTGTGTCTTCTGGCTTGCTTATCTTTATTTTTGTTTCTGGCTGTGATCTGTGATCTGTGATTAGTTTCTTTTGTACATTGTATAGCTGCTGTGTTTAGATTTGCTATTTGCTTCCCTATTCACTCAGATTACAACAACTGTTGTAAAAAGTTTTTAAGCACCATACTCTATTCACCCCCCGCCCCTCTAGAGTATATCAGATCTAGCTCACACTTTCAGACTGTACACTTCAGAACTTTCAGTAACTGACTTATTTTCCTCTTCAATGTTAGCCATGATCAATGCATCAAGATCAGGCATGGGTGAATCATCCATTACAAAAACTGGAGCAGAAATATCTGTTAGAGGGGATGAAGTAATGGGGGAAGCAGCTTTGGGTGGAGATGGAATGACTAGAAACTCTGGAGTAGCAAAAATGGCCTTGAGTTGCTTGACAACTTTGGGGCTTAAAGGTGAGGTGTATGGAATCATAGCTATGGATGTCTTAGTACTGTATTCTGGAAGAAAGTTCAAATGAACTATATCAAAAGTTCTTAATAAATTAAACAAATTTATTGTGGGATTTATAATAAAATCACCAGCAGTTATTATTTCCTCTGTTACTATATCATCCACAGTATCTATTTCCATATCTATTTCAATAAAATTGATGAAATCAAGTAAATCTTTATCAGCATCTACTGCTGCTATTTCTATTATTGTTACTGCTGCTTCATCAGCATCTGCTGCTACTGCTTCTGTAACATCCTCCAGACAACTAGACCCCCCAAGTGAATCGGTCATGACTAGGTCATGACAAGGCCTTGGTAGCTTAGGAACCCCATGGACTTAGACAAAACTAAGGGTTGAAAACACCTTGGTCTGCAAATAGTAATTTCCAAATACCTAACCTAGGGTTTGACTTAAGGGCCTTAACTTGACTTAGTGACCCCACCACAACATCCTTAGGCCATTTAGGAGCCCAGGGGGACATTCAGGACCCATTGAGGCCAGCCAAATAGGACAAGTTGACCCAAGGTTAACCGTAACCCTAATTAGGGCAAAATGGTCAATTCCCCATCAAATGGCCCAACTGACCATCACATATGGAAGTAGCTTCACTTTTAGGTCTAACACATCATAAGAGACTAATTAGACCAAAAAGCCCCATCCTAGGGTCACCACATGGGAAAATGACCAAAATACCCCTACTAGGTCAAAACAGTGATTTTCCATTAAACACCCTTATTGACCACCACAACTTCAAGTTGACCACACTCCTGGGATCATAACCTCATAAGGGACCCAATTGCAGAAAACCTTCCATGGTTTGGTCAACCCTAGGGCCCAATTTGACAAAAGGTCAAACTTAGTCAAATTAGGTCAAATCATTTAAACCTAGCCCAACCCTTTGGGCTAGGCCCAAGGTGAGTGGTCAACCAGCCTATTGACTGATATTGAACAAGGGGGAGAGTGTGGAATTTCATCCATGGTGATTAGGAGAGAGAAATGAGGTTTTTCCCCCAATTTGGAGGAGAGAGAAAGTGGTCATTCATGACCATTAAGGTGATACACCCCTTGGTATCCCTCCACTATGCTCCCATTCTTCTTCCCTAATGAATTAGAGGTGATTCCAGCAGTTTTCGGAGCCATTTATTGGAAGGGGGATGCATTGGGTCGGCCAAGGGAGGGGAGGTGAAGACCATGGCCAAGAGAGTTAAAGCCCCCACACCCCCAACACTTAGAGCTCTCAGAGTAGGAAAAGCCATGGCATCGAAAGATTTGAGGAGGAGCAATGGCGGCCGGATGAATGGAGCAATGAAATGCTCCAAATGAGGTCCAATCCTCTTCCTCTCTGTCTGTGCTAGATCTAGAATCCATCAGCTAGAGAGATCGGGCTCAATTGAGCCCGATCGGGGAGAAATTTCTCACGGAAATTCCATGAAAATGAAATTATCGGGTTCGCTGGAGTAGGCCCCTCCGATGGCCGTGCCGCCGCCATGCGATAGCCACCACCCCGACGAAGGTTGTGGTGGTGGTGGCTAGCCAGGGAGGTGGCCGGATGGCCGGGATTTCGGCCTGAAAAATGCTCCAGGCGCGGCTAATCTGAGTCGTTGGCTCAAGGAGGAAGACGACTCCAAAACCACCCATCTTGCTTTAAGATCTGTGCAAGATCTTGATTTAGTTTATTTTTTGGGATTTTTTGAGTAGGAAATAGTAGTGTTTTGTTTAAATTTTTAAAAATACTTAGGGGCTCCTTCTGGAAAAGTGATCAACATCAAAGTTGTAGCTCTAGTCACCAGTTTATTTTAAAATTTGTTTCAAGCCATTTGGAGCCCTGGTTATATTTCAGCACTCTTTTTGGTGGAGTCTATCCATAGGGCTGACCAGAGAATAAATTGGATGCCCACTCCAAACCAAACCTTCAAAAGACTTGAAATTTGGGGTGTGGGCTACTATTATCTATATCTAGGACTTATCCAGAAATCAGAATTTTTGGAGAATATTTTTCTATAGTTTCTAGAAAAATTTAATAATCCATGAATAAATTAATTAGGTGTCTTAAACATCTTAAATCTCCCCCAAATTTGGGTGGGTGGTCTTAGAGGGCATGCTAAGACTCTGGTAAAAATTTCACCTCATTTGGAGATGTTTTGGTTAGGTATTGATCCAACCCTAGGTATACCTTTATAGGGTTATTTAGGTCAAGAGCTATTTCTGATGTTTGGTTGGTCAAATCACCTCAACAGAGGCTGATATTTTGGTCACTGATTTTATATGGCATGTAACACCCTTCAATGAGATTTGGGGTGGTTTGGGCTAGGGTAGCCATAAAACACTAGGGTAGGCCCCTTTTTTTGGAGATTTTTAGGGTTTGAAGGTCATGGGGTCATATCACCTTGGAATGACTTGGGACTTGGTGGGAGGGATCATAGGGTGGCTATGGTCCTCTGGTTGAAGATTTATTGAATTTGGAAGCCTTTAACCCCCTCAAATCCCTACCCTAGTTTAGGGCACAAAGATCAATATTTGTGTTTAGGTAATCAAAACACCTCACAATAACTTGAAACTTGGGCAGGGTATTTCTATGATAACAAGAGCCCTAAAATAATTTTGGTGGAATGTTTGGACTAATAAAATCAGTACTTCCTTTATAACCCTAGCTATGTCCTTAAATTTATTTTTCTTGTTATGATATTTCTGTCCACTGAAAAGTTGTGAAATTTTGTATTTGGAAGTTTTACATCATGTTAGTCCCCTCTGCATTTTTATTGAAATTTTTAGATATTTATTTTAAGTACTTGTTTTATAATTTATGAATTGTGGATTTCTGATCAAAAATAGATGTGGAGCCCAATATTGCTATGGAAAATTATGAAACTTGGTTAGTGAGTGTTCTATGTCAATGTGTAGGACCTAGAATTTTCTCATAATTTTTAAGTGATTAGAAACAGTACTTGCTTCACAAAGTTATAAATTTGGAAGATTACTTTTAATCAGATTCAGAGCCCCTCATTTATTGGAAAAATTGTAAACCTTGGTTAGGGTTAGTTTTAGATCATTATCTATCTCCTAAAATTTTATTATAATTATTAGATGAATTTTTACAGTACTTGCTTCAATAACCAATGGTTATGAAAGTATTGAATTAAAATTAAATTAAGAGTCACTGTTCCTGGAAAAATTGGGAGAGTACCTCTAGGGTGTTTTTAGGCCATGATGGTCTTATTGAATTTTTATCATAATTTTTAGAACAATATTGCTGGCCTTTGCTTCTTAAAATGATATTATCGACTTTATGTTCTAAATTGTGGATTTGGGGCCTAAATAATTCTGAAAATTCTTAGACCTTGGATTTGTTGTATAAATGTTACCTAGTATTTATCATAATTTTGTGGTGGTATGTTACTGATTTAAAAGTGCATTTCATGTTCAAAGTAGGGCATCCAGAGTCTTAGGGTAATTAGAATGAATGCCCAATTAATTAGAAAGATTATGAAACTCTGGAGTTAGTCTAAATAGGTCATGGTAGACTCCCAGTAATTGTTTTGGTTCTGTTGGATGAGTAAATGGAGTACCCCTTAGTGGGAGCATCATGTAACTTAGCACGGTCTACATATAGTACATAGAATTGAAATATGCTAGCTCGGAGAACTTGAACACACTTAGGGGAGCCACACTGAAATAAAAGAGAGGATTTGTCAAGGGTAGGAATCAATAATATTATGTGCCTTGCGAAAGAGAATTTTGGGCGTAATCCCATCGTAGTTCCTAGTGCCTTCGAGAGCCCTTCATGGGGAATAACTTGGGCAGTCCTGTGCTAACGTAAACTTCAGGGATAATATGGATAAGAGTAACGTTAATAATACCTCCACCTTGCACTCACACTTGTACACGTGGTGAGACAAATTGGTAAAGAATGGATAGCATAGACCCATGGTCGATGGGCTTACTGGTAGAGTTAAAGGGACTTGGAACTGTTTTGGTAGTCTGGGGAGTTGTATGCTCGAGGGCTAGTTTTTTTTAGACTTGATGGTTTGGTGAGCTGGGGGATCGGAGATTTAGGTGAGGTATAATATACAAGCTTGCATGTGCATAACAGTGGTGGGTCCTCGGTATTGAACGATCGATCACACCATCGTCGGTACGTTGATTCGGGGAGACTAGCTGGTTTACTAGGAAGAGTACGGAAACGTACGAGAGGGGCTAGGCTGGGTAGTGTGATTACCAGTCTAGGAGTGGAGAGGCCCAACCCACTGTCTACGTTGGCCATGACGAGAGGCTCCTGAGAGTTTAGCTAACTCCAAACTGGGGAACTAAAGGCCTGTGCGCATAGAGTCGTATGTGTGTGTTGCACTTGCATGTTCATACCCTAGCATACTTGCATGTCATAGCATAGTCATTGCATTTAACCGCTGACACCTAACGTATAAATTGGTATGGGACAGTTTATACGATAGGCCCTGCAGAACGACCCCTTGGTCTATAGGGGTAATCCCTATAAATCAATGGTTACTGAATTACTATTTGTACAGTTCTTACTTTCAGTTCCTCATGCTTACCTTACTACTCTGCATTACCATTTATTGATTAACTCTTGCTGCACTTTTAATGTTATAACACTCCTATTAGGATAATTGTCATCTGCTTGATTATGCCCTGCTATTTGGTCCTCCTTTTCACTTCATTCCGCCCGGAGCCTAGGATCCACGGGTAGAGGGGTGGGGGACTGTTGATTGAGTCTAGTTTGACCGATGATCGTTTGACCACCATATTTTAGGCACTCCAGATGGGAGACAAGGAGCAGCCGTAGGAGACGCAGCCCCAGTGGAGTACGGTGTATATGGAGACAGGCCAGTGTAGTTCGGGTGGATATGCATCCAGATCCGTGAGTGGAGCTGAGTAGTAGTAGTTTTACTTTTATGAGTGGCTTGTAGTGAGTTCTTTATGTACCGGGCATAAGTCCGTATATCATGGTGTGGACTCTTTATTTGTCATGCGATTTCCTCTTTCTATGCTGTGGACTTGATTGTTTTATCTTTTCCGATCATTATACATTCTCTCTTGTTGATCGAAAAGGCCGGCATAATCAGCATTTTGTAGTGGCGGCCTTCCTGAGAGTCGGGGCCACCGCAAAACGGCGATTCTGGGCATAAGACCCCGGTGGTTGCTGCAAAAAAGGGGTCTTACAGCTACTGCTGTTACTTCTACTGCTATTTCTGCTGCTTCTTCTTCATTGAGTATCTCCCACTGCCTAGTTTTAGTGTACACTGGAGCCAGGCCCCTAACTGAAGAGGGAGGAGAAGAAAGAGCAGATAGTTGGGCAGTTAGGGAGGAAATTGAAGAAGCAAGAGGTGTAATGACCTCTGCTATAATGGTTTTAAGAAGGGGAGTGAGAAGTGCAATGAGTTGTGGTATGATGGAGGGATCTAATAGGGAAGCTGCAGAGGGTGGTGTAGAAGGTGTATCAGTTGAGATAGAGGTAGTAATGGAGGAGGATGGTGGTGGTGGAGGTGGACGTGGAGGTGGAGTTGGTGCATCTTGTATTTGTTCATCCTGAGGAGTAGATGTATTGAGGGGGAATGAAGGCAGATTGAAAAATGGGATGTTGTCCAAATAGTGGGGTAAGGGAGATGAAGGTGGGTAGGAAATGGGTGTACCATGGGGGCATTGAGGTGGGGTTGGCTGTTGTGATTGAGAAGGAGAGGGTTGATGGTATTCCTGAATGGGAGAGGAGGGAATTTCAATGATATTTATTTGTGGAGAGGTTGCAGGAGATGAAGCTGGAGTAGGAATATGAGTTGGTTGTTGTGGTTGTTGTTGTGGTTGTTGAAGAGAAGGAATTGTGGAAGAGGGTTGTTATAGCATCTGATGTTGAGGTGGGATGGATGGAAGTGAGGGAGGTGGAGGAGGGATCTCTTCAGTAGGGAGGGAAGTGGCTAGAGCAGCCCTAGTACTCTCAGAAAGCCTAGTGGAGGAGGAAGAAGCCTTGTAGGGCTTGGTGATAGTCCTCTCCCACCTGCCAAAGAGAGCATAGGTGAGCCTCTTAGAGGCATTTATGAAAATGGTCTGGGACAACAGGGATTCAGCAGCCTTTTCCTTCAGGAAGATCCCTAATATTCTTCCAAAACACACCTCTTTCTTCGTATTCTTTTTCTTAATCAGATCAAACATGATCTGAGCCCAGTTGAACTTCTTCTTGTTGACCACAACACACATAACCAGGAATTGGTGCCTGGTTATGTAGTCATGTGCAGTGTGCTTCCCCAGCAAAACTTTGCCCACAATGTCTGCTAGAAATTTGAACTCAACAGACAAGTGTTTCTTTAGCAACTTATTTGGGGTTTTTGCAGAGTAACCCATCATACTCAGCATCATATCAAACTCCTCAGTATTCATTTCTAATTCTTCTTCACCATTACTTAATCCAAAAATTTTGGTTAGGACGGCGGGAGTAAGAGAAAGAGCATTATCCGATACTGTCCTTGTCATAGTGTTCTCATCTGCGGTGGAGGAGGTATACACCCATTCTCTGATCTCAGTGGAAGATATCTTTATCCTAGTGGATAGCAGATTCTTTAATTTCTGTTCTTCAAGTAGTTGCAGTATTTCCAAAAATATTGGGTCGGAATGCTGGAAAGAATCAAAATCCACATCAAAGTCGGTGTCGAATTTCATTGCCGCAAGATTTCCTGCTGGAATCACCATTAGAGTACCTGCAAGAGAAAAACGACGATTAAGTGCAAAGGAACTGAAAGCGCGGGATGGAGGTCGAAGAAAACCTAGATATAAAGTTTTCCAGAATATGAATCGACAAACTTCGTTCCACGAAAAATAAAATAATTCTTCGATCTGAGGTCGACGAAATAATTTGTAGCTAAATAATTCGTCGAGCTCAGTCTGAAGATTCGAAGACATTTCGTCGAGCTCCGTTCGACGAAAGTTTTCTGAAGTAGATTCTTCGATCTCCGTTCGACGAAAATGACTTCACTCACAGAGAGTTCGTTGATCTTCGTTCGACGAATATCTCAAGAACTTTCCTCAGCTCGTCGATCTCCATTCGACAAACTTGCCAAATTCGTTGAGTGCAGACAGAAATTATACTAAGGCTTCCCCATTGATCATTCCAAGCTGATTTATAAAAAACAAGTGATTTCTTTCATCCAAGGGTTTGGTGAAAATATCAGCTCTTTGTAAATCAGTGTAGATATAGACAAGTTTAATTTTATTTTTGTCTACACACTCTCTAATGAAATTATGCCTAATATCTGTATGCTTAGTCCTACTGTGATGGAATGGATTCTGTGCTATGGATATAACACTTGTGTTATCACATAGTAGAGTTGAATTATTTAAGTTGAAACCACAGTCTAGGAGTTGGTTTTGAATCCACATCATCTGGGAACAACAACTGCCAGTAGCTATGTATTCTGCTTCAGCTGTTGATATAGACACAGTTGACTGCTTCTTACAAAACCAAGACACTAATCTCATACCAAGGAACTGGCAAGTTCCTGAGGTACTTTTCCTGTCAACTCTACATCCAACAAAGTCAGCATCTGAATATCCAGTTAAATTAAATTCTGACTCTGTAGGATACCATAGGCCTAGACTGGGACAACTCTTTATATATCTCAAAATTCTTTTTAGAAAAATTAGGTGAGATTCTTTAAGGTTCACTTGGACCTAGCACAAAGGCATGTGGCAGACATGATTTCAGGTCTGCTAGCTGTAAGATATAGTAGGGACCCAACAATGCCCCTATATAACTTCTGTTCAACAGGTTTCCCATGTGGATCAGAATCTATTACAGCATTAGTAGCCATAGGTATTTTCTATGCTGAGGCATCACCCATCCCAAACTTCTTAAGAAGCTCTTTAGCATACTTATCTTGGGAGATGAAGATGTCATTAGGTAGCTGCTTTACTTGGATACCAAGGAAGTAGGAGAGCTCACCCATACTACTCATCTCAAACTTAGAATGTATGAGGTCAGAAAACATCTTACATAGTTTAGAGTCAGTAGATCCAAATATGATGTCATCCACATAGATTTGTATTAACAAGATTTTATCCTTATGATGTCTAGTAAATAGTGTTTTATCTACTATACCTCTAGTGAAATCATGCTCTATCAGAAAGCTATCTAAGGTCTCATACCAATCTCTTGGAGCTTGCTTTAGACCATAGAGGGCTTTATGCAGTCTAAATACATAAGAGGGATGAGTTGGAGAAACAAAACCTGGAGGTTGTTCAACATAAACCTCTTCTTTTAGTATGTCATTTAGAAAAGCACTCTTTACATCCATCTGATACACCTTGAACTTCTTGTAGGCAGCATAGGTAAGAAAGATTCTGATTGTCTCTAACCTTGCAACAGGTGTAAAGGTCTGATCATAGTCTATGCCTTCTTCTTGCATATATCCTTGAGCAACAAGCCTAGCCTTGTTCCTCACAATTGCACCTTTGGCATCTAGTTTGTTTCTATATACCCATTTGGTTCCAATGACTGGGTAGTCTTTGGGTCTTGGAACCAAATCCAAAACTCTACATCTCTCAAACTGGTTGAGTTCCTCATGCATATCAATGATCCAGTGGGGATCCTGCTCAGCATCATGTATGGATTGAGGCTCAACTTGAGAGAGAAAACAGGCATGCATCAAGTCTTGGTTGAGTTGATGTCTTGTCTGTACACCTAATGCTATGTCTCAAATAACTTGGGATTTAGGGTGATCCCTTAGTGTGACAAGATCATTAGGTGAAGTTGGTTCAGCAACAGCATTTTGAGTTAATTCCTCTTGTGGAATTATGTTTGTTGTTGGATGAAGTTCAATCACTTCAGTGCTTTCTTCTTCACTGTCTTCATCAACTTGTGGAGAAGGATGTGTTGGAGACTCTTAGTCCATCCAATTTCTCACACAAGTGAGGTACCTACAAGGGGTTACTGGTAAAAATCTCTTTCTCCTTGTAGAACATGTCAGTTTCATCAAAGGTAACATGTATAGATTCCTCAATTTTTAAAGTTAATTTATTAAATACCCTATAAGATTTGCTTACTTGGGAATATCCTAGAAAAATTTTCTCTTCAGCCTTAGTTTCAAACTTTCTAATGAATTCCTTGTTGTTATTATGTATATAGTATATGCAACCAAATACTTTAAAATAGGTGATTTTAGGTTTCTTCCCTTTAAGTAATTCATAGGGAGTCCTATTCTTTAGTTTATGTATCAAGCTTCTGTTTAGTACATAATTTGTTGTGTTTACAGCCTCTGCCCAAAAGAATAGTGGCATATAAGCATCTGCAAGTAATGTGCCTGCAGCTTCAATTAGGGTCCTATTTTTTCCTTTCAGCTACCCCATTTTGTTGGGGAGTTCTAGGAGTTGAGAAGCAGTGTCTGATACCTTCCTTCTCACAGAACTCATGCATAAGAAGAGACTCAAACTCTGTATCACGATTACTTCTGATCAATGCAACATGAGTGGAGTACTCAATCTGTATGGTCCTTAGAAAATCTGTAAGAACTTTAAAGGTATCTGACTTAGATCTCAGAAAGAACACCCAAGTAAAACTTGAGAAGTCATCTATAATAACAAAATTGTAGAATTTCCCTCCTAGGCTTTGTACAGCAATGGGTCCAAAGAGATCCATGTATAGCAAATACAAAATCCTAGGTGAATCACTTTTATTAACTGACTTAAAGCTAGATTTAGTTTGCTTTCCTAGTTGACAAGCCCTGCAAAAGCCTTCCTTCTTGTGGACCAGAAGGTAAACCTCTTACAATACTGTCTTTAGATAGCCTAATAATGTTTTTCATGTTTACATGTCCTAGTCTTTTATGTCATAATTCATTTTGATTGCAAACTATATTAAGCAAACAAATGTCTGAATTGGCAGAATAGAAATCAACTAAATAAATGTTTTCTTGTCTATTTTTAATTAAAACATTTTGTTTTTCTTTATTAGAAATAATACAAGTTTTTGAATTGAAATGTACCTGATAATTTTCATTACATAATTGGCTTATAGATATGAGGTTATGCTTGAGTCCACTTACATAGGTCACCTTCTTGAATGTGATTGCTCCAATCCTTACTTCTCCATAGCCTTCAAACTGGCCACACTTTGAATCACTGAAGATGACCTTTGGTCCCAGCTTGGACTTGTAGTTGATTAGGTTGTCCTTGCTGCCAGTTATATATTTGGAGCATCTACTGTCCAAGTACCATGTTTGATTAATCACTAGACAACCCTTTTCCTACAATAAGAATAGTTAGTTATTCTTGACACAGGTTACCTTGGGTCCTTTCATGTGCTGATAAGAAAAGCTAGATATCACAGAGAATTCAGGTTGTGTTTTATATCCTAAGGGGTGATATCTTCTAGGTGGTATTATCTAATGTTGGGTATTACATCCACATTAACCCAGATTTGATGAAGTCACCCTGGAACTAAGATGAATTAAGTTGTATTTGATGCTTGGTTTGAGTTATATGTTTGTAGGAATTTCACTGGGAAGTGTAGACCAATGTCAGTCCACAGTGGGTCACCAAACACAGGAACTGTGCAATGTAATCCCTCATTGCATATTCCAAGGTGTTGACTCATGTGTGGTCTCTCTATTGGGATACACTTCATATTCAAGCTATTGGACTTTGGGAAAAGAATTGGAAGTTGACTACACTAGAAGAAACAGTTTTCCAACATCAAAAATTCTCTAAGTCTTTTACTCGAGTAGGTCTATAACTACTCGAGTAGTTTGGGTATAATTTACTCGAGTAAATGAACCTTGTACTCGAGTACTTAAGTGTATCTCTCGTGTAGCTAAGTCATGTACTTGAGTAGACATAGTCATATACTCGAGTAGCATGTTTATATACTCGAGTAGATTACTCATTATACCCGAGTATTAAAGGCTTTCCTCATCAAATTTTTTCTAAGTCTTGGACTCGAGTAAGTATACTTACATACTCGAGTAGATAGAATCATACTCGAGTAGTTCATTATACCTACTCGAGTAGATCATGTTTCACTAGTGTACCTTGAAATGTTTCCTCTCTAGAATTTTCTAAGTCTTTTACTCGAGTAGAACTTTCACCTACTCGAGTAGATCACTTTCTCTCGAGTAGTTTAGTTCAACTACTCGAGTAGCTGCTTGCTGACATCTTAAGAATTTACTCTAAGTATCCCACTCGAGTAATCCTTCATGTACTCGAGTAGTTTATGTAATATACTCGAGTAGTTTTTCCTGTACTCGAGTAGATCCTTTATGAACTCGAGTAAGTCACTCTACATACTCTAGTAGTTCTTTCTGCTTACTCGAGTAGTTGATTTCTACCTACTCGAGTAGCCTATCTTTATATACCCGAGTATGTTCTCCTTCATGTACTCGAGTAGTTATTCAACTACTCGAGTAGCTATTCACTTACTCGTGTAGTTGGCTGAACCTTTTCTGAAATTTGTCTAAGTCCTTTTTCTAACGGGATTTTAAAATCACGCGACATGATTGGTCCACGTGTACATCATTATGACCGATTATGACCGTTAGTCTCTCCTATATAAGGTCTTATCAGAAAATGACAAACCCTAAGTATTCTCCAAGCTTTCTTGTCATTTTATTTAAAAAAAAATTTCTTCAGCCGACTCCTCCCTGTTTTCACGAAACGGAAGCCGCCGCCGCCGCCACCATCTTCTCCGGCCACTGCTTCTAAGTTCAGAGGATTCATTCTGAAGTAAGTTACAGATCGAGATCGACATCACCGTTCATCTTCTCTCTCTGATTCTATAAAAGCAAGAAGATCCAAATCTGGACCGAGACTCTCTTCACCGATTTCTGATAGTGCTGCAAAGTCCATAAGAAGAAGTTTTCTGGCCATTTCATCAGATCTGATTGGATTTACTGTTTGTATAATTTTCCAAAACTTTATTAATCTTGTAGGAGAAAGTTTCTCCGAGTGTAGGAGTTTTTCACTCCGAGTTTGTAGGAAGTGTTATCTTCCGAGGTGTAGATCCCCTTGGTTGGATCGAGTTTGTAGGAACTTTGTTCCGAGGGTAGGATCGATTTTTGATCCGAGATAGTGGAGTAGCCGAGTCTTGTTGATTGCTAGATTGGTGAGGGAAAGTGGATGTACCCAAGGTTGGGGAACCACTATAAATCTTTTGTCATCTGTGATATTGGTAGATAGTACTGTGCTGTGCTCTAATTATTTTTTATTCCGCAAAAGACGCACAACTCACCTATTCACCCCCCTCTAGGTAATTTAGGTTGACAACCGTTTTCTTTCAATTGGTATCAAAGGGAGGTTGATCGTCAAAAGGTTAACACCTTGATCAGATCCAAATCTATTGTCTGAAAGATTCTACCATAAAATGGATAAGGGCAAAGATTTCGCCAAGCTTCCACTGTGCAACAAAAACAACTTTCCCATATGGAAAGAAAGGATTAAATTTTTCATGGAAGCTATGGATCCAAGGATCTTACGTTCCCATGACTGTGTCCACTATCGACCCTACCAAGAAAGTTCCCAAAAAGCTAATGGATCTCGACAAAGACGAGATTGCACTTGTCTCTCTCGACAAGAAAGCTAAGAACAATATAGCAAGTGCAGTCGATAACTCGATGCTGCAGAATTTGATTCACTGTCAATCAGCTAAGGAGATGTGGCATTCCTTAGTCACTTTGATGGAAGGAACTGAAGAAGTAAGGGATGATCGGAGATCCCTTCTCAATCAAAAATATGAAGCGTTCCGACAAGGGAACAAGGAAACAATTGCCGACACCTTTGAGAACTTATTCAAAATTATAAATGGTCTAAGGGTGTATGGTCGTGTCTTCACCAACGGAGAACTGAACGACAAATTCTTAAGATCCCTAACCAAGGAATGGGATAACAAGGTATGCGCCATCAGGAAGTTCGGGAAGCTAGCTGAAACGGACCCGCAAAATCTCTTTGGAAAGCTTATGTCTTATGAACTCCAAATCAATACAAGAAAAGCTGAAGAAGAGAAAGGCAGGTGTGCATTAAAGGAGAAATCTGTCGCTCTGAAGGTAGACACCTCCAGAAAGACTAAGGCTGCCTCCCCCGCTCCAGCTCCAGAAGTTGATGAAGAAGAAGAAACATCAGAGCCTAGCACCTCAGACTCTGAACTATCTGAAGGAGAGTTCTCCTTACTCTCAAGGCAATTCAAGAAGTTTCTTAATAAAAAGAAACAATGGAAAAGCAAGGATGCCTCATACAGAAGATCGCGGCGCGATGACGATCGACAAAGAAAGGGCTCAAGCAGCCACAAAAGGTATAATGCTAAACAGAACAAATACGTTTCAACTGACATCATTTGCTATTGCTGTAATAAGTCAGGTCACGTCATTGCTGACTGCCCTTATAAGAAGAAGGAGGGTGGTAGAAGAGAAGAAAAGAAATCCTCATACAACAAGAAGAGGAAGGAGAAGAGCCTCATAGCCAAGAAGTGCAAGACTCTTAGCGACTCCGACTCATCTGAGTCAAGCGAAGAAGAAGAAGCTTACTTTGGGCTAATGGCTCAAACAGATGATGAACAAGAGCCCCAATTCACTGGGAAGGTAAACTCTCATACCCCTCTTTCAGATTCTGAAGTCTCTGAACATGATTGTGAATGTTGCTCCTCTGACGATGAGTCAGAACTAATGGCCCAGTACAAGGAGTTAATCATGGATTACGACAAATGTCGTCGAGTCGTGAAGACTGAGGCTAAAGAGATCAAATGTCTAAAAGCCAAAGAGAGGAACTTGAGAGAGAAAGTCGCAAAGACTGACTCCCTCAAAGAAAACTTCAATAATGCTATTGAAGAATATAATAAGGTTCTTGAGCACCTTGACCTGAAGGAGAATATCATCAATGGATTGGAAGCCGAACTTGCGGCTGAAAGGAAACTTGTTGAGAGTTTTTCGAAGCCCAAAACAGTTCTTCCATTCATTGTTGAATTCTCAGCAAAGGCCAAGGGAGCTGGACTAGGCCATGAAGAAGCTCCTAGTAAATCCTCTAGGAGAAACAAGAATCAACGGAAAAATAAGGCCGCCAAAAAGGCCTCAGCCGAAGAAAAGGGAAAAGCCCCTCAAAATCAAACCACATTCAAAAAGGTGATCTTTCCATCAAATGAGTTTGATTTTGACTCATCATACGGGCACTTTGCTAGGCCTAATTATGTAGAGCCAAAGTCCCGCTATCAAGGATGGGCTCGACCCCGAAACTTTGGCGAAAGTGTCTTTAAGGCACCTTATGAAGAAGTTATTCTTCAGAGCTATGGCCCTTTCAATCATGGGCATAACTTCAATAAGGCACCAAAGACAAAGACTGTTGTAGAGAAGCCCATAAAGGAGAAGAAGTCATGTGATTGCCATCATCATGAGGCATCTTCCTCCAAGAATGCTACCCCTGCTAGACCAAACTTCCAAAAGGTCAAGCAGGAGATCTTGAGGTAAAGGTACAACAGATTTGACTATTGGTGCTGTGGCAAGGTTGGTAACTTCGCCATAGATTGCTGGTTCAATTCCAGAAATGCTGCAACCCCTCATGTCAGCAATATGAAAAAGACCGCTCATAATGCTAACACTCGTAGGGGGAGCACTCTAACCCGAGACCAAGGACCCAAACGTGTTTGGGTTCCTAAGGCAAATTGATTATTATTGCAGGGATGTCCAAAGGCCAACAAAACGCCTATCTTTTACTTGGACAGCGGATGCTCTCGTCATATGACCGGGACTAGAAGCCTCATTCAGAACTTTACTCCAGTCGTGAACGGACCAAAGGTCATCTTTGGAGATTCAGACCGTGGAATTACTAGAGGCTATGGTGAAAAGCTGAAAGAAGCTAGCTTGGGTAATCCGTCCGAAGACAAAGGCGAGAAGTTCATTAAGATCACCACTCCAACTCCTATTGGAGAGGCTGATGATCAAAATGAAGAAGTCATCCAGGATGAATAAATCACTCCAGTGCTTGAAGATAATCCAAATGCAAGAACTCTAGAGCTCAGACATCTGAAGGATCACCCCATGGACTAGATCATAGGAGATCCCCGGGATGGTGTTAGAACTCGGAATGGTACAACTAATGAGAATCTTCATTTGAGTTTTCTCTCCCAGGTTGAACCAAAGAAATTTGAGGAACCAAACTCAGACGCATCATGGATAATGGCAATGGAAGAAGAGCTAAATCAGTTCAAGCGCTGCAATGTGTGGATGCTGGTTCCAAGACCCAAAGGAAAGAACATCATTGGAACAAAATGGGTCTACAGAAACAAGATGGACGAAGACGGAACTATCATAAAGAATAAGGCCAGACTCGTCGTTAAAGGCTATCGTCAAGAAGAAGGAATCAACTTCGACCAGACATATGCTCCAGTGGCGAGGCTGGAGGCAATAAGGTTGTTCCTAGCATATGTTGCTTTCAAGGGCTTCACCGTCTATCAGATGGACGTGAAGTCGGCCTTCCCAAATGGTAACATAAAGGAGGAAGTGTATGTGGAACAACCCACAGGTTTCGTTGATCCTAACTTTCCTGATTATGTCTATTTTCTGCACAAGGCCCTATATGGTCTGAAACAAGCTCCTAGAGCTTGGTATGAAACGATGTCTACCTTTCTACTTGAGAACAAGTTCACAAGGGGAAAGATAGACAAGACATTATTTCTTAGGGAAATAAAAGGCAAGATTTTGCTAGTGCAAATCTATGTTGACGACATTATTTTTGGCTGTACAGATGACAACCTCTGCAAAAAGTTCTCAAAACTTATGCAAGTGAAGTTTGAAATGAGCAGTATGGGCGAGCTGAAGTATTTCTTAGGGCTTCAGGTGAAACAATCTGAAGATGGAATTTTCATCTCACAGACCAAGTTCACCAAATAACTAATTAAGAAATTCGGAATGGAGAACGCAACCTCTATGAGGACTCCAATGGGCTCAACTATGTCTCTGGATAAGGATGAAAAAGGGAAACATTTTGATGAAACAAAGTACAGAAGCATAATTGGATCCTTGCTCTACCTTACTGCCAGTAGACCTGGCATTATGTTTTCAACATGTGTCTGTGCTAGATTTCAGGTGAACTCTAAGGAATCTCATTAGGCTGCTGCAAAGCGCATCCTTAGATACCTTAAAGGCACACCAAATCTTGGCTTATGGTACCCAAGAAGTAATGACATCGAACTAATTGGGTTTTCAGATGCAGATTTTGCAGGTAGCAAAGACGACCGGAAAAGCACCTCAGGGACTTGCCAATTCTTCGGAAGAAGGCTAATCTCCTGGAGTAGCAAGAAGCAGAACTGTGTCGCAATCTCAACGGCTGAGTCAGAGTATATCTCTACAGGCAGTTGTTGCACACAGTTGCTATGGATAAAGAATCAGTTCGAGGACTACAACCTATAGTTCAAGGATATTCCCTTGTAGTGTGACTCCTCCAGCGCAATTGCAATAGCCAACAATCCAGTCTCCCACAGCCGGACAAAGCATATCGAGCTAAGGTATCACTTCATCCGGGAACATGTGGAGCATGGAGACATAGATCTTCAATATGTGCCTACAGATAGGCAAGTTGCAGATATCTTCACAAAGCCGCTGGACTAGACCAAGTTCTCGTTCTTCAAGACAGAGCTTAGGATGCTCAACAAAGAGGACTAAAGAAGGTTGGATGACTAAGAAGCAAGTAATTGCAAGGGGTTAGTCAAAATCTACTTTTTCTCAACTTTTTCAAAATTCAACTCGAGAAGCATAAGACATACTCGAGTATGTGACTTCACTTACTCGAGTCACGGCAGACCTACTCGAGTAACGACTGGCATACTCAAGTACTCTTCTCTACTTACTCGAGTATAAGAGTGTGCCTACTCCAGTAAGTCACTTACCTACTCGAGTAAGTCACCTATCTACTCGAGTATTTTTCTCCACCTACTCGAGTACTCTCTGTAGACCAACTCGAGTAACTCCTGACGATCTACTCGAGTAACCTCTTACCTACTCGAGTAGTCTATCTCTTTCTCGTGTACTGTTTCCCAGATTTTGAAATTTGTTCTATTCGCCACCCAAGGCTAAATGTCGCCTCTTCCTTTAAATTAATTAGCGGTAATTTAAGAGTTATATATATGAAATTCCGAAAACCGAAACCTACACGACATTATTTCTTTCTCTCGAGTACCCTCTGCCGCTTCGTCTACTTTGCCGATTCGCCTACTCTCCTCCGCCGCTGTTGCAGAGACGCCTCTCTCACTTCTTCCAGTCAATCGCATCCATGGCGGCTTCTTCTAAGATCAGCGTCGGCTCAGAACTAGTCACCGCCGGTATTGCAGAGCTCTCCGATGACTTCCACAACCTCCTCATCCTTCTCGGCACCGCCGGTCTCTCCTTCATTCTCCAGGAACCCTGTCGTGTTTTATTCCCCGAAGTTACCGAATTCTTCTCCAATCTCAAGGTCAGAAGGAATGGGAAAGTCCTAAAATCCAAAGTGTTTGAAACTTAAGTTCACCAAGACCTCTGTCTCTCAGCTTCTCCGTTTGCCGCTTGTCGATGAAGAAGATCACCTAGTTGCTGAAGATTCCGACAGGACAGCCCTTTTTTGTGGTTTTTCAACTGATGCACAATACTTCAAAAGGTCAGATATGAATGCAGAAGGCAAATTCTTGGTTGATGTTATTGGAAAAATTTTACTGTGCAAGACCCACTCCATCAGAGACATTCCCTCATATTTCTTCGACATAATGCAAGCAATTGTCTGCCGCAAGAAATATCAATTTGGTATGCTGATTCTGGATAAAATCAAGGACAGCATGAAGTCCCCCAACTATGCAAGAATTATCTTTCTGCTCCTCCATGAAACAGATCCTAAAGTCTTCAACTTCTTCAAAGGGACCCCACTTCACCGCATGAAGAAGGTCTCCATCTCTTCCATTCAGAGATGGGATCTCAAGCTAAAGAATTTTGCCCAAGCTGCAAAGCTTTCAGAAGTTCCAGAAGTTCCAGCTGTAGAGGACAGGACTCCATCTCCCTCTCCTCATCATGTGGCCAGCTCCTCTGGTGCACCAAGTGAGGGGGAGCCTGCTCCTTCTAGCCAAGTCAGGAAGCCCTCTCCTCAGCCAGAAATTCCATCCCTACCTCATACTCCACAGAGTCCAGCCACTCTTTCAGAACAAGAACCTCAAGACACTCTTCTGTCCACAGCTGCTGCCATAGATTCTATGATTGCAGAGCTCTCTGAATAAGTGCTCCCTCCTCCTCCTCTATCTCCTCCAGCTCCAACCACTGAATGTCAAAAGGACTTCTCTCCAGCACAGTCTCCTGCCCATTCTCTAGCTAGGACTCCAACACCTTCTCCAAATCCTCCAACAGACAAGCCACACACCATTCTTATTTCTGATGAGCCTTCTCCTGAGCCAGCTGAGGCCCCTCTCAAAAATCTAGAATTCTCTCTTCCTCAGGATATAGAAGAAGGGATTGCTCTCACTCCTACCACCAGAGCTCACAGCTCTGTGATAATTGAAGAACTAGCTCCTTGGGTAACTCCTTCTCTCCCTACTGCTGCTCCCTCTACTGCGGCTGTTACAGTCCCTTCCTCCTCAGATTTGCTGCAACATATTACAATTCTTCTTCAAGAACAAAGACATCATTTTGACACCTCTCTAAAGGTGGTCACTGACAAGGTAACTACTCTTGAGACTGAGATGAGCAGAGGCTTTGCTGAAATTTAGCATAACACTGACAGGCTCAAGTACTTATTTCAACTTGGTGGCAAAGCCCTTGACCATACTATCACTAGTGTGGGTAATGTTATGGAACAAGGTGTCACCCTGGCAAACAATCAGATGGAGCTAGACAAGAGGAATGAAGCCAACAAGATGAAGATCTGTGAAGAAGTGGGTATTTTCAAAGATGATGATATAGCCCAGCTCTCTGTTGAAATCAGAAAGGGGGAGGGTTTGATAAAAGAACTCAAAGAACAGGTAGAAAAATCTGCTGCTCAGAAGACAAATGAATGAGAAGCTCATGTGAAGACCATTCATGCTGATGTGCTAGCCCAGATACAGAGTGTCAAATTTCACACTTATGACACTACTGTCTGGATGCACAATCAGATCTTGCCAGACCTTGCAGTTGACCCAAACATCATTCCCCATCATCTCAACCCTCTAGCTACAGATGTCTCGGCCCCAGCTGTTCCTCTGCAACCTACCTTCACACCCAAGCCTGGAGACTCAATTGCTCCTCCAAATACTTATGTTCCAGGCTGGGAAGAAGATCCTGCTGATATATTCCTTCAAGCTCCTCCAGAAATCAGAACCTACAAGAAGAAAAGGAAGTATGGTGAAGGCCCCTCTACTAGCAGGACTGCTCCTTCCAAAGCCACTGAATATGCTGAAGCTTGGTCTCCAACCTCAAAGTCTCTAATTTTGGACACACTCAGGCTAGTTATGGATCTTAATGAGAACAGGAACATTCATTACAGCTCCCAGGAATGGGAGTTATATGAGAAATCTATGCTAAAAAGGAAGATCCATAACAGAGAGTTTGGGATAAATAATCCTGCTGCTCCTCCAAGGCCTCCTAAATATTTCCCTAAGCCATTCAGATATCTAAGAAGACAGCAAAAAAAGATGGATAAGCAGCACACCCAAGCCTAAACCTAAAAGATGTTGAGAGATTGAAATGACAAGTTGTAGACTTGATGTTTTTGGAAATTTACATATATACAATTCTTCATTCCTGTCTAATTATCCTTTTCAATGTCTATTGCTTACCTGCTCATGTTTTTCTACTTAGTTTCTTTTATGTCCATAATTCACCTTAGTGTAAAGGGTTCTGACTTCAACAAATAGGGGGAGATTGTTGGGTATTACATCCACATTAACCCAGATTTGATGAAGTCACCCTGGAACTAAGATAAATTAAGTTGTATTTGATGCTTG
This sequence comes from Platanthera guangdongensis, assembly GCA_039583875.1. Taxonomy (NCBI): domain Eukaryota; kingdom Viridiplantae; phylum Streptophyta; class Magnoliopsida; order Asparagales; family Orchidaceae; genus Platanthera; species Platanthera guangdongensis. The sequence goes on along the minus strand of CM077149.1, from coordinate 83,134,914 downwards.
GTTTGAGTTATATGTTTGCAGGAATTTCACTGGGAAGTGTAGACCAATGTCAGTCCACAGTGGGTCACCAAACACAAGAACTGTACAATGTAATCCCTCATTGCATATTCCAAGGTGTTGACTCATGTGTGGTCTCTCTATTGGGATACACTTCATATTCAAGATATTGGACTTTGGGAAAAGGATTGGAAGTTGACTACACTAGAAGAAATAGTTTTCCAACATCAAAAATTCTGTAAGTCTTTTACTCGAGTGGGTCTATAACTACTCGAGTAGTTTGGGTATAATTTACTCCAGTAAAGGAACCTTGTACTCGAGTACTTAAGTGTATCTCTCGTGTAGCTAAGTCATGTACTCGAGTAGACATAGTCATATACTCGAGTAGCATGTTTATATACTCGAGTAGATTACTCATTATACCCGAGTATTAAAGGTTTTCCTCATCAAATTTTTTCTAAGTCTTGGACTCGAGTAAGTATACTTACATACTCGAGTAGATAGAATCATACTCGAGTAGTTCATTATACCTACTCGAGTAGATCATGTTTCACTCGTGTACCTTGAAAGTTTTCCTCTCCAGAATTTTCTAAGTCTTTTACTCGAGTAGAACTTTCACCTACTCGAGTAGATCACTTCCTCTCGAGTAGTTTAGTTCAACTACTAGAGTAGCTGCTTGCTGACATCTTCAGAATTTATTCTAAGTATCCCACTCGAGTAATCCTTCATGTACTCGAGTAGTTTATGTAATATACTCGAGTAGTTTTTCCTGTACTCGAGTAGATCCTTTATGAACTCGAGTAAGTCACTCTATATACTCGATTAGTTCTTTCTGCTTACTCGAGTAGTTGATTTCTACCTACTCGAGTAGCCTATCTTTATATACCCGAGTATATTCTCCTTCATGTACTCGAGTAGTTATTCAACTACTCGAGTAGCTATTCACTTACTCGTGTAGTTAGCTGAACCTTTTCTGAAATTTGTCTAAGTCCTTTTTCTGACGGGATTTTAAAATCACGCGACATGATTGGTCCACGTGTACATCATTATGACTGATTATGACCGTTAGTCTCTCCTATATAAGTTCTTATCAGAAAATGGCAAACCCTAAGTAATCTCCAAGCTTTCTTGTCATTTTATTTTTAAAAAAAAATTCTTCAACCGACTCCTCCCTGCTTTCACGAAACAGAAGCCGCCGCCGCCACCATCTTCTCCGGCCACTGCTTCTAAGTTCAGAGGATTCATTCTGAAGAAAGTTACAGATCGAGATCGACATCACCGTTCATCTTCTCTCTCTAATTCTATAAAAGCAAGAAGATCCAGATCTGGACCAAGACTCTCTTCACCGATTTCTAATAGTGCTGCAAAGTCCATAAGATGAAGTTTTCTATCCATTTCATCAGATCTGATTGGATTTACTGTTTGTATAATTTTCCAAAACTTTATTAATCTTGTAGGAGAAAGTTTCTCCGAGTGTAGGAGTTTTTCACTCCGAGTCTGTAGGAAGTGTTATCTTCCGAGGTGTAGATCATCTTGGTTGGATCGAGTTTGTTGGAACTTTGTTCCAAGGGTAGGATCGATTTTTGATCCGAGATAGTGGAGTAGCCGGGTCTTGTTGATTGCTAGATCAGTGAGGGAAAGTGGATGTACCCAAGGTTGGGGAACCACTATAAATCTTGTGTCGTCTGTGATATTGGTAGATAGTTCTGTGTTGTGCTCTAATTATTTTTTATTCCACAAAAGACGCACAACTCACCTATTCACCCCCCACTAGGTGATTTAGGTTGACAACCGTTTTCTTTCATCTAATCAGCAAGAGGGTTAAATGGTTTCTTAGTTTGATTTAAGTTAGTGTTGTAATTATTGTTTTTGTTAAGTCTGACTGTGTTCGACGAATTGTTGTGAGTTCGTCGACCAGAGTTCGACGAAATGGGATGAGATCGTCGATATCTGCTCAGAGAATGAACATAGTCATTTTATGTGCCCCAAGTTTGTCGATGTATACTCGACGAACCATACAAAGTTCGTCGATTGCAGTAAGACGAATGATTATTATATAAATTTGCATTCAGCGTTCGTCGACTTGAGTTCGATGAACTGGTCATATTTCGTCGATCTAAGTTCGAAAAAATCTGCTGAACTTTGTTTTTATTTAGGGTTTTCTGGTTTCTGTTATTTTGATGTTTTAATTTGGGCATTTCTTCTGTAGTTTGTTTATGGTTTATTATTTCTTTGCCCTTAGCAGAAACAAATTTGATGGGGGTTGATAAAACATTCTTCTTAAGAATGGGGGCAAACTTGATGAAGCACCCAATCCCAGCTTGATATTTAGTCTGGCATTGACTGTGCTTCTAATGTCCATCGGCTTAAGGCTTCTCCCATTGAGAGATTACTCAAGTTGTTTGGCCTCACATAGTTCAGTTTTTAAAGAGTCAATTTGTTTATTAGCTGATATTTGTTCTTCTTTTAACTTGATGTTTTCAGAGATGATGTTTTCCTGGTTTGATAAATTTTCCCTAAATGCCTTGATTTCATTTTCTAAATTTAATAAATCAATGCACATTGCTTTAAATTCAATTTTCAAAGTATCGGAACTATAATCAAAAGAGGGCAATACCTGATCAGCTTCTGATTCAGAAGCTCCTTCACTATCAGAATCTTCTTCATCTGAATGACTCCTGGAGGCATCAATGGCCATAAGGCATACTTCTTTGGCTCTTGCCTCTTCCTCATCTTCACTGGAGCTAGAGGATGTGGATTCATCCTCAGTTTCACTCCAGGATTCAGCTACAAAGCCTTTCTCCCTTTTCTTATATTTGCTGGAGGAAGGTCTGCTGCTTTGCTGTCTTCTAGAGTCCTCTCTTCTCTTTTCCTTCTTTTAATTTTCTGGACACTCTGATATGAAGTGTCCAGGTTTCCTGCAGTCAAAGCAAACCACTTCTTTAGTAGGGGTTTTGTCATACCTTTGCTTGTCATCCTACCTGGATGACTTTCTTCTGAAATCCTTCATTGCCATTTTATAGAATCTCATGGCAAAGAGACTTGTCATCTCTTCATTCACAGTGGAGGCTTCAGTTTCTTCGGCAGCTTTAAATGCTATGTTGTGCTCCTTCCTTGCTGGTGGAGGTGTTCTCTGCTCAACTGTTTCTCTGGATTTGATCAGCTGCTCATAAGACTTGAGTTTTTCTAAGAGAGATTCTGTGGAAATCTCATTTAGGCTCCTGCCCTCCTTGATGGTCCAGATCCTTGAATTCCATGAGCTTGGGAAGCACATTGTAAGACCCCAAAGCCCAGTTTGGTTAAAGTTTGGGTGACATGGCCTGGTACACGGGCGTGTCCCAGGGCATGTCGTGCTTGGGTTGAGTAGTTGGTCGAGTGGTCAACGAAATTCTTTCGACGAAGTTTTTGGAGGGAACACGCCCGGCAACACGGGCGTGTCAGAGGGCGTGTTCCCCCTCCGTGGTCGATGAAATGGGCTCGACAATCGTCGAGTGTCGAGAAAAGGGAATACACGGCCTATGACACGAGCGTGTCATAGGGCGTGTCCCATGTGGCTTTCAGGTGGGATTGCGTGTGATGCGGGACACGGGTGTGTCCTAGGGTACATGGCATTGGACATGGGTGTGTCCCGTGGCCGTGTCCTTCTCGGGATGGATGAGCTTGTGCTGTATGAAGTACATGACTACTGGTCACAGGCATGTCAGACATGACACAGGCATGTAGGGTGTGACACGGGCGTGTCATACGACCGTGTACTGGTTGGATTTAAGTCGGTTGTCTGCTGCTTAAGTGACACGGCCTGTGACATGGGCATGTCACAGGGCGTGTCAGGCCGTGTTCAGCCTATTTTTGGGAAAATCAGAGCCGTTCATTGCCCTTAACCTGGATCCAATGGCCAGGCTCCTTCCATGTGGTTTAAGGCCGAGAAATCAGGATAAAAGCTCTTCATTTCTCTTTCTCTTCTTCTTATCATTCCCAAAGAGAGAAAGAGAGAGAGAGGCCAAGGGAAGGAAAGGAGGAAGGAAACGGCTGCTGGAGGAGCTGCGGAGTGCGGATTGAAGGTCCGAGAGCGGATTCGTGAATGCAAAGCTGAGGCGATTACGTCCATCCAGCTACTTCATGGCGCCGAAGCGATCTTCAAGGATAACGATCTCCTTCTTGGACATAGAGGTCCTTTCTTTATGCATGTGCATGGAATCCTCCACCAAGAGGTGGATGTCATAAGCGACTCCGTGGTTGAGTATGCATCTAGAGCCGGAAGTGTGGAGTACGGCATAGGCATACTGTGTGAAGCCCATCTGGAGAGGTAGTCTGGATTGGTGATGATCATGGGTAAACCAGAGAAGACTCCATGGATTTGATGCTATGAAAGGTTTATGCTTTGTTGAATGGTTGTATATATGAATGATTGTTGGTTATGGATGTATGGAGGCTTTGTGTAAGCTCCTGATTGTGATGAGAGATCAATTGGTAGCACGCCTGGGGAGCATGGATAAACCCGGCCTGCTACACCACTAGGGTGGGTTGATCTGGATAGATGAGGGATTAATTAGTGGCAATGCCTAAGGAGCCGAGTTAAACTAGGCTTGCTGCACCACAGGGGGGGGGGGGGGGGGGGTCGATCGGGAATAGGTGAGGGGTCAATTGGTGGTAATACCTGGGGAGCCCTGATAAACCCGGCTTGCCACACCACATGGTGTGGGTGGATCTACTCTGGTTGTGTTTGTGGATGCTGTGAGGTAATACCTCTGAGTGTTATGGACGGGATGTCGCCAGCCTGCGGTACTGGTGGACTAGGATAGAATCGTCCAACCAACAAGTGAAGAACCTCTGATCGGCGGTGTACGACTGGGATATCTGGTACACCAAGAAGGTACCCTGAGTGCACGGAGCGTCTGGTGGATACCGATGTTTGTGATATGTTTGTGATTGGTAGATTTGATAGACATGATGATGGCAATGCATGCAGGGAAGGAACCACTGCCCCGGGTAAGGGGTAGGGTCGTTATAAGTGGTCAACTAAAGCTGACCATTACTTTGTTTGCCGCTCTCGGGTGGATAATTAATTACAGGTGTTGATGCTTGAATGGAGTTGAGCGGAATGGAGGCTTGCTGCTAAAGTCCTTTGAAGGTCGTGCGAAGAAGCGTGTTTGGATTTCATGTGTTGCCGGCCTGCATGCCGATGTATGAAAATGTATTTGTGTAAAGAGAAACATGTAAGGCCGTAAGGCCATGTATGGGTGTGTTTTATACATTCCTGTTATGATATATAAATATGGAGTTTGTATATTAGTGGACATTCACTGAGCTGAGTTCATCTAACATAAAATGTTGCGCTAGAATGTTTTGAGTTAGGGTATGAGTAGATTTTGATTTCCACACGTAATTCTGCAGCTTGTATGTGGGATATGGCGTGGGGCCCTGGCCGGACCCACCGTTATATTCCGTGTGATGAGTGGGGGCATTACACACATGAGGATTTTGTCATTCACCTCAGTGAGGGTGATGTCCTTGTCCAAGGTCTTTAGCTCATTGATGATTGAGCTCAGCCTATTATACATATATGCAACTGATTCAGTTTCCTCCTTCTTGAAATTCTCATATTGTGATATGAGGTTGGATCTTCTATCCTTTTTTTCATCAGCAGATCTAGCCACCATTTGATTTAGAGAATCCCAGATAGTCTTGGCTGATGTGCATTCAGCCACTTCTGAAAAATTTCATCTGACATTATTTGAGCCAGAATGTTCATTGCTTTAGCATCAACAACTTTGGCCTTCTTCTGAGCCTCGGTCCACTCAGGTGGTGGAACTACATTTGTGTTTGATGGTGTTGTAGATATAGAGGCAGTAGCTTAAGGAGGACCTGTCAAAATGGAATTGTAGATATCATCATCAATAAAATTCATATATAACTTAATTCTTGCCTTCTAGATGGCAAACTTATTTAGATTGCATACTGGAGGTCTGGTGCTTGCATAGTCTTTGTTCTGTGCCATGCTGTGTGTTTAATCTTAATAGAAATAAAAAGTAGATCTATCTCAGGATCTTTGGTTCAAGGGTTAACTTGTACAACCAAAGGAACCTTGCTCTGATACTAATTGAAAGTAAGGGTTAGATCTGAAATACTCTAGGGGGGGGTTGAATAGAGTATTTAGGGTTTATAAAATTTTTCTAACTAATTCAATCTAGTTCTATAGCTTCAGGAATTAAATTAAAAAACACAAACACAACAACCTAGTTATCATAGCCACAACAAGAACAAAAGAAAAAGAGCAACCCAGACAACACAAGAATTTTATAGTGGCTCCCCTAAACTTGGGTACATCCACTCTTCTACCACCCTGGTAGGAATCCACTCAAGTTTTTGATCATGTGACTTCCACCAATAAGCTTTTGATCAGGTGCTCAAAAACCAAACCTCAAGTCTTTTGATCAGGTGACTTGAAACCAGGAATAACTTTTGAAGGGAGTTAAGAACCCTTTATACAATGGGGGTGAGAGACTGATTTTGTCTTCTCTGTCTTAGATACAACTGAGAAGACTTTTATTGGAAAAATGATGTTAGCAAAGAGCTCTCACTGAGATATTGAATTGTTCAGGAAGTTGAAGCTTAGCTGCAGGGTGATAGGTCTTCAAGCTTTTGCATTGACCAGATGAACTCCAGAAACTTCTTGACAGATTGAATGTTTGTTGTCCTTTGAAGAATTCTAGAATGAAGACAGAAGAAGACTCTTGATTTGAATGGTTCTTCTTCTTCTTCTTCAGCTTGATGTTCTTTCTCTGGTCTAGGGCTAGGGCTTCTTGTCTCTTGACAGTATTGTTGCCCTGGGAGCTCTGTAGTCTGTATATTCTTTGTGTGCTGTAGAGAGAGATGAAGAAGATGCTTATTCACTGTATTTTCTGACTACTACTGGAGAGCTCTGTCTGGAAGAGAAAGAAAATCCATTTTATATTTTCCATATTAATTTCCTTTTGAAATTTGAATTTCTCTCTGCATTGAATTCTGACGGCGTGGAGAATATTTGCATTGATTGGTTTCCCCAACTGTCCCATGGAAAAACGGCAAGCAATAATCCTGATAAAGACCATAATTAATGCTTGCTTCTAACTGTAATATTCAGAGAATATTTATGCATTGATTACTTTGGAATTATTGCAATAGAAAAGATACAGAGGAGGGATTTCTAAGTCTGGAACTTTACAGAATTCGTTGAGCAGAATTCGTCGATCTGTGTCCAGAGTTTATCGAATAGAGAAGTCAAGTTCGTCGACCAGATGATAGTTGTTCATCAAGCTGAGATCCAAGATCATCGACCTAAGATCTGACGACAGCTTTCTCTAGACCCGTCAATTCTGTGCATTAAGTTCGTCGAGCTGAGAATATAACTTCGTCGACTGAATAATAGAACTCCAGGTTTCTTGGACTTGAGAATGTTGAAGTAACATGTCCAGAAATTGTCGACCTTAGAACTGGGTTTGTGGACCTGAGAACTAGTTTCGTGCGGCTGAGAACTTCTAACTGCTACTTGATAAATCTTGCCAAGACTGTGGTCTAAGTTCGTCGAGCTAAGAAGGTGAGTTCGTCGACTGGAGTGTAATTATGGACTTAGAATACTTAGTTGTTTCTGGTCTTATAGTGTTGAAGTAGATGATCCAGAAATCGTCAAACTAAGATCCAAATTCATCGAGCTGATATTCTAACTTCGTCGACTAGAGTGTGAAGCTGGACTTCAAATACTTAGATGTTTCTGGAATAAGATGTTGAAGTAGAATACCCTGAGATCGTCGACCTGAGAACTGAGTTCGTCATCCTGAGAACTAAGTTCGTCGACTGGAGTTAAGTGTGAAGAATTCTGGACTTGGTGTTGAAGTATACTCTTGAATTCGTCGACCTGAGATTCAAGTTCGTCCAGCTCAGCTCATAGAATTGTCTCTGATTTCGTCGAGCTGAGCACGACTTTCGTCGACCTGAGTTCGATGAACGCTGAACTCATCTTCTGATTTTGGAATTTCTCTAAGTCTTTAGTCTTCCACAGTCTGTTGATGGCTAGTCCATGTAGTGTTGACTATAAGGACATGGCCTAGACTCTAGAACTAATACATGACCCTGGCTATACATGTTGGGTCAAACATCCTAACTTAGTGAACCTAGCCCAAATCCAACTAGGGATCCAACATGGCTAACCTTGCCTACATCATAGTCAATATCGGGTCTGGTCACCCTGAGATATATAGGTTTACCAACTAGACGCATGTACCTCGTAACATCAGAAAGAAGAGGAGAGTCATCCGTCCAGGTTTTGTCTTCTCCAATCGTCATGGGGCATCAGACAGGTTTAGCCCCAGTCAGTCATGCCTCTTTTAACAAATCCAGAGCATACTTCTGTTGGGATAGGACAAGTGAATTGGGATTTCGAGAAATTTCTATCCCCAGAAAGTATTTTGGAGAGCCTATATCCTTTGTAACAAGGTGTTGCCGAAGATGCTTCTTTATCAAGGTTATCCCAGCTTCGTCATCTCAAATGAGAAGAATATCATCCACATATACTACTAGCACCAATATACCCAGAGAAGTTTTACGAGTAAATAAGGAGTGATCGGCAGAACTTCTCGCAAAACCTGCGGCCACCACAATCCCGCTAAACTTGTCAAACCAAGACTGAGGACTTTGCTACCAAAAAAAGTATGTATTACACAAATGGTATCAGAACCTCCCTCTGATAACATGTGCGAACAAAAAATGAGAAGCCTGAATTTGGAATAACTGAAATCTTTTTATCCAAAAAAAGGTGTGTATTCATGGTATAGCCTCGCTTTTATAGAATGAAGAAGATATAGGAGATTACAATTAAATAATGTGTGACTAAATATTACATGTACAATCGGTTTAACATAAATACAAGCCGACAAAGCTGCGCGGTTTGATGAATAGGCAAACCGCCCGCCAACCACCTGAGACAGAGAACAAGCCGCCACGGGAGACCGCCAAGTCGCCCGGTCTCCAAGTTGCCAGAGATAGATCAGCAGACCGCCACGGCACCAATATAACCAGTCCTGCTACCAAGCTGCTAGAGAGAAGCCGACAGACCGCCCGGTCTATATTCTACAACATTTGTGATAAGAGAAAAATGGGAACCAGGTCGCAGGAACACTCAACCAAATCAAGTCAAATAAACCAGGTGCAAGTAGAAGAGGAAGCAAATCTTATGATATTAAGCTTCTTTATAATGTGAGGCATACCTGACGAGACATGATTTGCCAATATACCCAATGTAAGAAAAAAAACATACAAGGAAAAACAAGCCGAGCGAACTAAGCTAGTTACTGCCACTACGGCCAAACTGAACAAGGGTGTCTGATGAGACCGTTAAGTTTCCAAACCGCAACTTAACCTTGCCGAAACCCCATTATTCAATGCTGAAGAACTATGTCTGCAATCTGCAAGCCGCCTGACCGCGAGGTTGCCTAGCTGCCAGAATCCGCGAATAGCTGCTACCTAACAGAACATACAGACCGCCAACTAGCGGACAACCTTATTGACCAGGGATATATTGCTAATGAGAAGACCTCCTAGTTGCAAAATGCAACCTCCTGCAAACCGTCGATTGTATCAGCAGAACCCGCGCTGGTCTCTGACGCAGTTAGAACCAAGTACTTGCCTTCTCAGCGCTAGCAGCACAATCTAAAACAACAAAACTTATTAACTTCTCAATTTACGCGGATAACAAAAACCTGTTAAATAGGAGGTTGCATTTATTATTTATGTTGTGATATGGGGTAATATTTATAGACGTGGAGAAGACTGTGGTCACCGCCAAAACCGATAGGATAACCAACCTCCTTGCAGTTAGCAAAAGGCAGATCTGCATAGTGCAGACGCAAAGCCACTCCGCCAAGGTCTCACCAACAAGGCCGGACAGAAAACCTATCCGCCTTGAACACCACTATCAAGGCTAGAACCAGGACCTATCTGCCACACCTGCGGACACTATGTATACAATAACCAGTCCACAGCATCCTACAAATACTGCTCTAGTCCACAAAGTTCGAGTCCATTACGAGCACAAACTAGGCTATCAAGCTGCCGAACTTGGCGGATAGAGAAGCAATCTGCGCTACTCATGCAAACTGTCGCATTGAGCACAACTAGTCTTGATACAAATCGTCATCAAGTCCACACCTCCAACAATACCAGGTGTAAACACAACACCAGCGGATAGACGAACCAGACCGCACTAACCGGAGATCTCTGTGGTCTCCACCAAACCGCTCCACCAGAAAACAAGACCAAAGGGACAAAACTATGCCGATCTCGCGAGCTCCAGAAGAGGCTACAACAAACCGGACTCGGCTAACTACAGATGTGTCCGCAGCTCCCGCGGATAGAAAAGCAATCTGCACGGTTACAAATTTGGTAAACTGACTGAGTCCGCAGAACAGAAGCAGAGCCGGCAAGACACCCAGCAGTCCGCGTGCCTGACCAACCAGGCCGCTACACCAGTACGCGCGGTCTGTCTGCACAAGCCGTCACTTTCACTTCAAAAATTTCAAAATGACCGGCCTGCTATAGCTATCTCTCTGTAAATAAAGCCTCTAGCCTCCCTTAGAGCTCTTCACTACCTAGACGTTGCGCACAAGTCGGCAAATTCCCCCTAAATCACACAAGGGTTTAGTCGTCACTCACAAGTAGGTGATTTTACTATCGAATACAATGAACGGAGAAGATTAAAAAAATATGAAAACTAAGATTAAAACTCTCTCCGGTATTGAGCGTTGAAGAAGACAATGAAGCCTTGTGAAGATCGCCAGAGTTGATGTGCAAGAACGGTCTATTCTTTGCCCTTAAAATTCTTTGGGAACTTGAGAGTTTTTCTGATTTCGGAGAGCTCTAGATGAGAATGCACAGAAGTGACAGAACTGAAAGCTCCTTGAGTTGTGCACCATATTTTTGTGGAAAGAGGCCCCTCCGTGCCCCGCACGACGGTATCCCAACCATGACAGTGCCCCGACCCGACGGCACATGTCGTTGTTCCATCCCCTCCGATGCTCAATACTTTAGTTTTTTTATTTTCTAATGCGCTCTAGGGTGTTGGAAGCGATTAAGTGGACACAAACACAATATAAGGAGCAAACAACTTCCTTGAATCAACACAAGAGAATACAACAAAATACAAACTGATTTCTCAATTAAAACTTCACACCACAACATATGCGTGTTACAACACAACCATTAACTACAACCACTTCCCACACTAATACATGCAAAATATAATTGTCACTCCTTAAGAGTTACAATTCGCAAGGTTGTATGCCAAGCTTGCTATCTACTCCATCAAGAAACAGATCGCAAAAATTGGTGTTCGCAAAGTATTTTGTCCGTAAAATACTGTTCGCAAATGCTGCTCGCTGCTCTCTTGTTGTAGCCGCAGGTTTGGTGTCCGCAAAACCAGTCCGGTCTGTTTTTTTTACTTTTCTGTTTGCAGAGAAGTTGTTGCAACACCGTTTCCGCCCTCTATTCAAGCTGCTCGTAAAACCTGTCCGCAGCTTTTGTTATTCTCGCGCTACATTGGCAAACTTCCGCAATCTATGTTTCATGAAGTTTCACGGCTATTTATAGGCATAGGCAGCAAATAGAAAAACGTCATATCATCAAGAGAGAGAGAGAGAGAGAGAGATACATTGACGCCATTAATTCAACCACCTTTCCATTTCAAAAATGCCTCTTCCGCTTTCTCTCTCCTCCGCCATTTATGGCCCATCATTCACACCTCCTCCTTTTAATATTATATTATATTATATATATATTATATTATATTATATATATATATATGTTGCTTTTGACTTCGGTCAAATCTTCAATTCCTCCAACAATCTCCCCCTCAAACACGGCAGCACATGCCGAGTTTGCTCTTACACTTCATGAACGTCTCGGTCTTCAATGCCTTGGTGAAAATATCTGTCATCTGCTCTCATGTGGGGTAGTATACCAACTCCACCACCATCCGCTGTACCTGCTCTCGAAGGAAATGATACTTTGTCTCTATATGTTTGCTGCGCCCATGCAATATAGGATTCTTCGCTAGCTGGATCACAGACATGTTATAAACATACAACATCACAGGAACTTCTTGTGGATGGTGCAACTCATGCAAGATATTTTTCAACCAAATCGCCTGACAAGTACAAGCAGCTGCTGCGATATATTCAGCTTCACAGGTAGATAAGGCGATCGTGCCCTGCTTCTTCGAGCTCCATGAGAACGCAGTCGTTCCAATATGAAAAGCGTATACGGAAGTGCTTTTCCGATCATTGACATCACCACCATAGTCACTGTCAGAGTACCCGACCAGTTTCAACTCTTCTGCAGATCAGTACATCAAACCATGATCTCTTGTCCCATTCACATACCTTAAAATCCTCTTTGCTGCTGTGAAGTGATCTTACTTCGTTTCCTCCATATATCTACTAACAACTCCAACCGCATACATGATATCGGGCCTAGTGAAAGTCAGGTAGCGTAGACTTCCAGCTAGACTCTTGAATATGGTAGAGTCAACTACTTCCTCCTTCGAAACCTTCCTCAGCTTTATCCCTAGATCTGCAGGAGTAGAGATAGACTTACTATTCTACATCCGAAACTTCTTCAGAATCTCCTCCGCATACTTCTTCTAGGAGATGAAGATACCTTCTTCACTCTGTTGCACTTTTATGCCCAAGAAATAAGTGAGTTCACCCAAATCTGTCATCTCAAACTCTTTCTTCATTGTCTTCTTAAACTCCTCGGACATGAGAGGATTGTTGCCTGTGAATATCATGTCATCAACATACAAACATACGACCATGATATCACCATTATTCTCCACCTTCGTATAGAGTGCATACTCATACGGGCTCTTCATGTATCCGTTCTTCTGAAAGTATGCATCTATTCTTTCATTCCAAACACGAGGCGCTTGCTTCAACCCGTACAACGACTTCTTCAATTTGTAGACCTTCCTCTCTTGGCCTTTCACTTCATATCCAGGAGGCTGCTGGACGTACACATCTTCTTCAAGATAACCATTGAGAAATGCGGACTTGACGTCCATCTGATGGATCTTCCACTTATATTGAGCAGCTAGTGCAATTATCAGTCTGATAGTGTCTATCCGCGCCACTGGAGCAAACACCTCGTCGTAGTCCACACCTTGGACTTGTCGGTAGCCTTTAGCGACGAGTCTTGCCTTGTGCTTCTCCACTTCTCCATCCTTGTTCTTCTTCACTCTATATACCCATTTCACACCAATGGGCTTATGACCTGCCGGCAGAGTGACCAACTCCCTAGTATCATTCCTTTTGATGGATGTCATCTCTTCATCCATTTCTTTCCTCCCAGTCTTCTCTTGAGAAGCTTCATCATACGAGTATGGCTCACAATCTGCTAAAAGGCAATATAAAGAAAAGTTAGCATGAATTGGCTCTGTCTACTCGTAGATCTCCTCCAACCTTCTCATCCGAGGTTGAGAACTTTCAGAGTTACTCCCGCTAGTGCTTGCTCTATTAGAATTGCTTATGTTGGTGCTTACTCCACTAGAGTAGGGAGTCGAAGCTCCCCCTGAATCTCTGCTCGGTGGTGATGGTGGTTCAGCTCCATTATCCGCAACTTCAGCTTCATGACCACCTTCTTCTTCATCATCATCATAAAACATCCCCTTGATGCTTCTATCTTTCTCATCCCAGCTCCAACAACTGTCTTCCTCAAACAAGATATCTCTTGAGATGATCGCCTTCTTTATCACAGGATTGTATAACTTGTAAGCTTTGCTCATCGGAGTATAGCCTACAAATATACACATCTCGCTCTTGTCATCAAGCTTCTTCCGCTTCTGATCAGGGATGTGAGCATAAGCTACACACCCAAAAACTCTCAAGTGTTGCACACTTGGCTTCCATCCACTCCATGCCTCATATGGAGTCTTGAACTTCACACTCTTAGTCGGACATCTATTCAGCAAGTACACAACACATTGTACTGCTTCATCCCAGAACATCTTAGGCAACTTCTTCCCCTTTATCATACTTCTCGCCATATTCTGAATTATCAAGTTCTTTCTCTCAGCAACTTCATTTTGCTGAGGTGAGTAAGCTGTAGTCAACTGATGAGCAATCCCATGATCTTTGCAGAAAGCATCAAATAACTTAGAGGTGTACTCCCCACCTCTATCAGTCCTGAGCACCTTCAGTGGTTATCCACTCTCCTTCTCTGTCATTGCCTTGAACTCATTGAACTTGTCAAGGGCCTCAGACTTCTCATTCAAGAAGTAAACCCAACACTTCTGACTAAAGTCATCAGTGAAGGTAATATAGTATTTGTTTCCTCCAACTGAGGCAATATCAAACGGACCAGCAATGTCCGAATGAACTAGTTCAAGTTGTCTCCTTGCTCTACGACACTTTCCTCCTTCAAAACTCTGCCGCTTCTGCTTTCCCTTCGTACAAGCTTCACAAATCTTCTGTGGTGGTAAGATCTTAGACAAACCTTCCACCATCTTTGCATGTGACAAAAGCTTCAGACCACTGAAGCCTAAGTGACCCATCCTATGGTGCCACAACCAAGCTTCTTCTTCCTCTTCAGTTCTTGCTAGGCATGCCGTCTCCTCAGCATCCATCTTCAATGTAAAGAGACGATTCGTCGTCATCTTTACTTTCACCACCTCTTTTCCTTGTTGGTTCTTCATAGCCAACAAACCATCCTTCAATTGAATGCAGTAACCTTTCTCCACCAACTGTCCAAGGATTAAGATGTTACTCTTCAAGCCAGGAATATAGAACACATCATTAAGATGCACCTTCTCACCATTTAGGGTGACCACTATCAACCCTCAACCTTCTACCAAGATTTTTGAAGCATCTCCAAAGCTAACCTCACCAGCACTTGGTTCAAGGTTAATGAACAACTCCTTCTCACCACACATATGGTTACTCGCTCCTGTGTCTAAGTACCAGACTTCTTTTCTACCACCTTCAGCCCCTCTGTAAGTTAAGAACATCATTGGATCACCGCCAGTGTTTCTTGCTTCAACATAGTGCTTGGTTTCCTCATTCCTCCTCGGAAGTCTGCAGTGATAACTCATGTGCTCAAACCTATTACAGTTGTAAAATTGGACTTGGGCCATTCCACCACGGCCTCTACCTCGGCCTCTTCCACGGCCTCTTCCTCTTCCTTCTTACTCTCTACCTTGAGGTTGCTCCGCCTCTCTCTGGAAGTTCTGATGCCTTCCTCCTCTTCTTCCTCTGCCTCTGCCTTGGTAGCCTCGACCTCGCTGGCCACCTCCTCTTCCTGAACTCTCTCCAAAGTTCAGCTGAGTCTGAAGTGCTTTCTCTAAGCCACTTGACTCTTCATCTTGTAGCATGCGGTATTCATGGGCTTGCAGAGAGCCTATGAGTTCATCAACAGATATCTGAGTGAGATCTTTCGACTCTTCTATCGCCACTACTATATAGTTGAACTTTTTTGACATCGATCGCAGAAGTTTCTCCATGAAACTCACATCTTCAATTGTCTCTCCGTTGAGCTTCATTTCGTTTGCAAGCGTCCGCATACGAGTAACATAGTCACCAACTTTTTCAGAGTTTTGCATCTTCATAACTTCATACTCTGCTCGGAGAGATTGAAGCTTCACCTTCTTTTCCTTGTCAACTCCTTGCAAGGAGCATTGCAAAGTTTCCCATGCTTCTTTAGAGGTTCTAGCATCCGAGATCTTCTCAAAGGTTGCTTCATCAACCCCTTGATATAACAAGAACAATGCCTTCTTGTCTCTCTTCCTTGCCTCTCTCAGTGCCGTCCTTTTGTGTGTTAGTCAATGCCGCCTCTTGCTCAGTAGTCTGCTCTTCATACCCATCATCAACTATTTCCCAAAGCTCCTTTGATGCTAGCAGCACTCTCATCTGAATGCTCCAGTTCTCATAGTTCGTCTTCGTCAACTTGAGAACTTGATCCGGCATAGCATTTACCATCTCCATTGTTGCGATCTCTTCAACTATTCTGAGTTACTACCAAGGTTCGCAACCTGCCTCTGATACCACTGTTGGAAGCGATTAAGTGGACACAAACACAATATAAGGAGCAAACAACTTCCTTGAATCAACACAAGAGAATACAACAAAATACAAACTGATTTCTCAATTAAAACTTCACACCACAACACATGTGTGTTACAACACAACCATTAACTACAACCACTTCACACACCAATACATGCAAAATATAATTGGCACTCCTTAAGAGTTACAATTCGCAAGGTTGTATGTCAAGCTTGCTATCTACTCCATCAAGAAACAGATCGCAAAAATTGTTGTTCGCAAAGTATTTTGTCCGTAAAATACTGTTCGCAAATGCTGCTCGCTGCTCTCTTGTTGTAGCCGTAGGTTTGGTGTCCGCAAAACCAGTCCGGTCTGTTTTTTTTTTTTAACTTTTCTGTTCGCAGAGAAGTTGCTGCAACACCGTTTCCGCCCTCTATTCAAGCTGCTCGTAAAACCTGTCCGCAGCTTTTGTTATTCTCGTGCTACATTGGCAAACTTCCGCAATCTATGTTTCATGAAGTTTCACGGCTATTTATAGGCATAGGCTGCAAATAGAAAAACTATTTATAGGCATAGGCAGCAAATAGAAAAACGCCACATCATCAAGAGAGAGAGAGAGATACATTCACGCCATTAATTCAACCACCTTTCCATTTCAAAAATGTTTCTTCCTCTTTCCCTCTCCTCCGCCATTTATGGCTCATCATTCACACCTCCTCCTTTTAATATTATATTATATTATATATATATTATATATATATATATATACATACATAAATATACATTTAAATGCTGCTTTTGACTTCAATCAAATCTTCAATTCCTCCAACACAGGGCACTGCAAGCAGCAGGCATGTCATCGGGCCGGCTCACCATCATGACTGCAATATTGTCGCATGTATATTAAAAGTACAACAACAAAATGTCTCTTTAGTGTAATATTAAGCATTCCAATTTTATCAATCTCTATGATAGGAATTCTAAATTTAGAGAAAAAAAAGAAAGTTATGGCAGCTAGAGACACACATGACTATCACTGCTTCTATATTTAGGACAGAGAACAAATCGAATATGACAGTTCAATATTTCAGCAATCTGAATTTCATAGCGCCATCAATTTCTTCCAAACGAAGAGGATCTCGATCCCAATCTTTTGCACGGGCGGTAATTTTGTGCCTCCGGGTTTGCTTTAAAATAAGGTGAAGACGTCATAAAAAAAATTGCAAATGGTGGGAAGATTGAGACGATGAAGACGGAGACGATCAAGACGGAGACGATGAAGCAGCGGAAGGAGACACCGCACAATGTGCTCCACGTGCGAGAGAAAGCCACCTTTAATATTCCGGATGACATGATTATCGAGATTTTGTTGCTGCTGCCGGCGAGATCCGTCGGTCGACTCCGGTGCGTCTCCAAGTCATGGCTTTCCGTCTCCACCACCCACTTATTCGTCCGAGCCCACGCCCAACGAAATTCTCCGAGATCGCTCGCCATCGAGTGGCGCGATCGCAATGAATTCCATTTCGCTTCCGCCGACTCCAATGCCGGCATCGCCCTCCACAACCCAACCATGAAACATCGACCAAAAGAAACCATCGTCGAGGCCTCGTGGGGCGGATTTCTACTCCTCCGAAATATCATAACTAATCAACATTCCCTGTTCAATCCCCTCACGTGCCACTCCATCAATCTGCCTAACAACACGTGTCAATTCTCAGTCTTCCTATCCTTATACGTCCACCGCTCCACATCCAAATATCGCCTCATAAGGCTTTCGGCCGACAGCCCTATCAAATCAGAGGTTTTGGTCGTCGGAGAAAGCTCTTGGAGGCACATTCCCTGCTTCCTCCCCACCGTCAACCAGTTTCCCAATCCCGTCGAATTCAACGGTCGGCTACATTGGCTGGCAAGCGCCCAAAGCGACGTGTTTACTGTTGCAAAAGCACTTCCAACATCCACATCCCTGTTTAAAAACCGTATACTCCTCCCCGACATCATCATGACCTTTGATATAGAAACAGAGGAGTACAATCTGCTCCCCCTTCCGCCGATGAAGAAGACCCGCAACATCGGAGGCAGTCTCGTGGATTTCAACGGAAAGCTCGGGCTGTGGATCGTCCGCTCCGACTCTCTCGATGTTTGGGTCATGGATAGTTCCAATTGGGTAAAAAGGTATTTTGTTGACTTAACAAACCCGCCGTGCTATGGTCAAAGACTGACGCTCAAATTCCCAATGTCAGACAGTTGGTCGGTGGACATCGCCGTTCCTGTCCGAGATGAAGAGCTCCTCATTGACTTCAGTGGTTCAAAAAGTGATAGCTGCCTTCTTAGGGTGAATCTCAAACATGGAACATGTCGTGCTCATCGCTGGCAGACTTGTGGTAGGCAAAATTTGAGAAGTTTTCCATACGTGGAATCCTTAGCTCACTTCAACCGCAACTCCTCCTTACCCTACCGGGAGTGGGTGTTTTATATTATGTCAAGCATACTATTAAGCAGTTCTTTATATTTTATTTATCGTACTCTTGTTTGAAAAAACTAATGTAATAGCTTACTATTGAACTATAGAAGTATAGAAAGATATCTATACTATATAAAAAAAAAATTTGTTTTTTAAACATTTGATTTTACCACCCTTTATTAAAATAATTTCATTTAAAATTTATGTGATTTTTTTAATAAATATGCTCTCATATATACAAAGTCATCTAACTACAATAAAAAATATATCTTCCCCGCTGCACGCAAATCCGCGAGCACACCGCAAAAATGAACGACGAGCATTGTATAACACTAAAGGGCTTGCGAGCGGTGGGAGTGCCGGCATGACGGGACAATGTCGTGGCCCGGATAATATCACGCAGAGGCACTATTGCGGTTGGTCGTAAGGCGGACCCCGTGCCTGTCACTAATATTTGTAAATACGAGTGATCCGACAGTGACAGTGCACGGGGGCCAAGGTGCCCCACACGACAATACTCAGTCCACGACATTGCCCCGATGTGATGACACTCCTACCGCTCGTAACCCCTGACCGTCTGCCCGTTGCTCATGTTTTTCTTTTGTATGAGGGTTTGCGAGAGGCAGAAAAAACACATTTTTCATTGTAGGTAAGAGTATTAGCTAGTTTATATGAGTGTTTTTTTTGTTTAAGAAAATACATATAAATTAAAAAAATTTAAAATTCGGTTATAAGGAGTAAAATCAGAAAGTTAATATTTAATCAATAATAAAGTTTTTTTCTTTTAATATTTAATATTGTATTGATTATCAGCAATAGTAAAATCAGAAGTTAGGATCCTTTGTTTGTTCGAAGAGGACCGAAGGCTTGCTTTCTTACACATATGTACCCGAGAGCGGGCCCAAATGATACAAGAATCTTACAATAACAAATTTGAAAAGAAAAAAGAATGGAAGTGTTGTGACATTTGGTGGCGAGCCTTGATGCACACCATTGGACCTGGACCCCTGTACATCAATTTAGGGCCCTGCCTCCTTCGTCTCACTGAGCTACCAATCCTTCCCAATCTCCAGCCCAAAAAGGGTTTGCATACCGATTCTCTCAATCTTGATAGGGGGAATTCCTATGCTGGAAGACGTATTATGAAACTCTGAAACCGGCTCAGAGGTCCGCCTCAGGAAGTTGACGTAGAAGGAAGAAGTCAAAGTGACTCGATTTCTTCATCAACCGAAAAACTTCCCCTGGATCGGATGAGTCAGTCACCCTCTCCAACTCAGTCGACTTCACTAAAGCTCGCCTCTCCTTTCTTTTCCAGTCTTCGCGACTTCGTACCTCTCGCTTTGCTCGAGTTTCGCATACGCTCGCCTCTCCTTTTTCAGTTATATAAGAACAGGGCTTCACGGAAACCCTTGTTCCTAGGAACGAAACGGTCCTCCTGTACCAAAAGGGCTTGTTCCCACTCCAGGGGATTATCCCGCCAGGGCTCCGTGAGCGCAATCAATATACAGAATGTTTTCCCTTCTTTGTATGCGGTTGTGCAACTTCTTCGATGTACAGCCTTAGGAGGGTCGGCGTCTGCTCTCTCTTTGAAGTGAGGCCTTTCACCCCTTTTCAATCAAGAAAGTAGCTTTTCAAAGAAAGGCCTCTTCATTCTAGGATGAGTCTGATGCTACTTCCTGCTTGGCACCCTCTTCCTTTTGACCTTCTTCGCCTTTGATCATCAATCAGACTTCCCGTACCGGAATGCTCTCTCTTTCCTGTTGGATTTTGTCTTTATTTGACTAAGTCAAATTTGTGTTATTTTATTATTTTATGTATTAGTTAATATGAGAGAGAATATGTCTTAAATAGGAGAGAGAAGTTGGTTGTTTTTGGTTGCCTATAAATAGGCCCCTTGTAATTCATTTCAGAGGTTGCTGGAATAAAAAGTTGTTCTTCCCCTTATTTCGGTTTTAGAGAGGGAGAAGAGAGAAGCGCCGCAGCGCTGGAGCAAGATCTAACCGGGCGGTTAGAAGGCGAAGCCGCGCGGACTGGCGATCTCGTCACGCGAAGTGGTGCTCGCGGTTTGATCTCGCCGCGAGAAGGGAGCTTGCGGCTTGCGTGCTCGCGAGAGGTGTGCAGCTCGAGAGAAGGGATAGGCCCGCTGGTGTGCCCGCAGAGGCGACCTCGCGAGTGGACTACTCGCCAGCGGGAGTGAGGTCGCGCGGTTTGTGGCGGTTTTAGAGTGGTGAACTCGGCTTAGGTGTTCTCGCTGAGGAGAACTCGCGCGGGTTGGTTGGTCGTCTCGCAGGAGGGAGACCGCGCGAGTAGGCGGCTTGTCAAGGCGGTCTCGGCAGTTGGGATTGAGCGGGAGTGCCCACATACGCTTCCAACAAGTGGTATCAGAGGGAGGTTGAAGTAGAGGAGAGATGGAGTTTGGAGGTGCCGTGGCGGGGCAAGTCCCCAAGTTGACGAAGACTAACTATGGGAACTGGAGCATCCAGATGAAAGTACTACTAGCCTCCAAGGAGTTGTGGGAGGTAGTAGAGGATGGTGTGGAGATGCTGACTGCTGAAGCAGAAGCCGCTTTGACGAACGCACAAAGGACAGCACTGAGAGAAGCTAAGAAGAGGGACAAGAAGGCTTTGTTCATCTTGTACCAAGGGGTGGATGAAGCTACGTTTGAGAAGATCTCGGACGCCGAGACTTCGAAGGAGGCATGGGAGATTTTACAACGCTCCATGCAGGGAGTCGATAAGGCAAAGAAGGTGAAGCTGCAGTCCCTTCGAGCTCAATATGAAGTGATGAAGATGCAGGGTTCAGAGAAGGTTGGCGACTATGTGACCCGTCTGCGGACGATCACAAATGAGATGAAGAGGAACGGGGAGACGATAGACGAGGTCAGCTTCATGGAGAAGCTCCTGCGTTCTATGTCTAAGAAGTTCCGACACGTGGTGGTGGCCATCGAAGAATCGAAGGACCTCACAGTGATGACGGCGGATGAACTGATAGGCTCGCTACAAGCACATGAGTATCGGATGGTGCAAGATGAGGAGGAGTCAAGTGGCTTGGGGAAAGCACTTCAGACTCAACTCAATTTTGGAGAAAGTTCAGGAAGAGGAGGAGGCCAGCGTGGTCGAGGCTACCAAGGCAGAGGTAGAGGAGGAAGAGGTGGAAGAGATTTTGGAAGAAATCAGTTCAACCAGGGAGCGGTAGAGCAACATCATGGTTGGAGGCAAGATACAGGAGGTAGAGGAAGAGGCCAAGGTAGAGGTCAAGGCAGAGGACAGGGAAGAGACCAGGGAAGAAGTCAAAGAGGAGGAAGAGATATGTCCCAAACTCAATGTTACAACTGTAACAAGTTTGGACATATGAGTTACGACTGCTGGGCTCCCAGGAAGGGTGGTGAAGCCAACCACTATGCGGAAGCTAACAACACGGGTGGAGACCCGATGATGTTCCTTACTATCCAAGGCGCTGCAGGAGGGAGGAATGGAGTATGGTACCTAGATACTGGAGCAAGTAACCACATGTGTGGTGATAAGGAGCTATTCACCAGCCTTGAGCCGAATGGAGGAGATGTCAGTTTTGGCGACGCCTCGAAGATCTCTGTGGAAGGAAGAGGAGTGATCGCGGTGACGATGAATGGGAAGGAGGTGCTCATCAACGACGTCTTCTATGTACCGGGCTTGAGGAGTAACATCCTAAGTCTTGGACAGCTGGTGGAGAAGGGCTATCGCGTCCTGTTGAGGGATAGCACCTTAGCGATGAAGGATAGCCAAGGAAGAGAGGTGGTAAGAGTGAAGATGGCGACGAACCGCCTCTTCCCTCTAAGTTTGGATGCCAAGGAGACGGCATGTCTTGCGAAGACAGGAGATGAGGAGGAAGCTTGGCTGTGGCACCACCGGATGGGGCATCTGGGGTTCACAGGCCTGAAGCTGTTGTTAGGATCCAAGATGGTGGAAGGGCTGCCTATGATCACACCTCCTCAAAGGGTCTGTGAGGCATGCACGAAGGGGAAGCAAAGAAGGGAGACATTTGAAGGTGGCAAGTCCCGTAGAGCAACAAGGCCGTTGGAGTTAGTTCACTCGGACATCGCTGGTCCGTTTGAGACTACTTCAATAGGTGGAAGCAGATACTACATCACGTTCACCGACGACTTCAGTAGGAAGTGTTGGGTATACTTTCTGAAGGAGAAGGCAGAGGCTCTGGACAAGTTCCAAGAGTTCAAGGCGATGGCTGAGAAGGAAGCTGGGCAACCACTGAAGGTGCTCCGAACAGATAGAGGAGGGGAGTACACCTCTAGGCTGTTTGATGACTACTGCAGAGAATGGGGAATCTCACACCAGCTGACGGCGGCGTACTCGCCTCAACAAAACGGAGTGGCGGAAAGGAAGAACCTAACCATTATGAACATGGCGCGGAGCATGGTGAAGGGCAAGGGGTTGCCAAAGAAGTACTGGGCGGAAGCGGTTCAGGTAGCGGTGTACTTGCTAAACCGTTGCCCAACCAAGAGTGTGAAGTTCAAGACTCCATTCGAAGTTTGGAGTGGGTGGAAGCCTAGCGTGAAGCACCTGAGGGTCTTCGGGTGTGTAGCTTATGCTCACATCCCGGACCAGAGGAGGAGGAAGCTGGACGATAGAAGTGAAAAGTGCATTTTTGTAGGCTACGCTCCTGCGAGCAAGGCTTACAAGTTGTACAACCCGGAGACGGAGAAGGCCATTATCTCAAGGGATGTGGTGTTTGAAGAAGGGAGTAGCTGGAGCTGGGATGAAGCAACGAGAGGGATCAAAGGAATGCTCTTCGAAGATGATGAAGAAGAGGATGGTCAGGAAGCAGAGGCTGAGATGGGAGGAGCTGAGCCACCATCACCACCCAGCAGGGAGCCAGGGGGAGCTCTCACTCCCTACTCTAGTGGAGCAAGCACTAGTAGAGGTGGTTCCAGTGGAGCAAGTACCAGCGGGAGCAAGGAGGATCGTCCTCAACCTCGGATGAGGAGGTTGGAGGAGATCTATGAAGAGACGGCACCAACTGCTAACAATTTTTCTTTATATTGTCTCTTAGCAGATGTTGAGCCATACTCTTATGAGGAAGCGGCCAAAGAAAAAACTTGGAGGAATGCTATGGATGTGGAGATAGCCTCCATTAAGAAGAACGACACCTGGAAGCTGGTGGATCCACCTGTAGGCCAAAAACCCCTCGGGGTGAAATGGGTCTATAAGGTGAAGAAAAACAAAGATGGGGGCGTGGAGAAGCATAAGGCACGGCTAGTCGTGAAGGGGTACCGGCAAGTCCAAGGGGTGGACTATGACGAAGTTTTTGCCCCAGTGGCGAGGATCGACACTATCAGGATGATCATCGCACTGGCAGCGCATCATGGGTGGAAGATCATGCAGATGGACGTGGTCTCAGCCTACCTGAACGGTCACCTAGAGGAGGATGTGTACATCAAACAACCCCCAGGATACGTCGTGAAGGGACAAGAGAAGAAAGTGTGCAAGCTGGACAAGGCCCTATACGGTTTGAAGCAGGGGGCTCGCGCCTGGAATGGGAGGATTGATGCCTACCTCCAGAAGCACGGTTACAAGAAGTGCCCCTATGAGTATGCTTTGTACACCAAGGTGGAGAAGGGTGGAGACATGATGATCATATGTCTATATGTAGACGACATGATCTTCACCGGCAACAACCCCGTAATGTTTGAAGAATTCAAGAGAACCATGAAGAAGGAGTTCGAGATGACGGACCTGGGAGAGCTCAACTATTTTCTGGGAGTGGAGGTAAAGCAGAGTGAAGATGGGATCTTCATTTCACAAAAGAAGTATGCAGAGGAGATCCTGAAGAAGTTCAGGATGGAGAACAGCAAGCCTATTTCTACTCCCGCCGACCCAGGACTGAAGTTGAGCAAGGATTCGAAGGAAGGAGCGGTGGACCCAACTATGTTCAAGAGCCTGGTCGGAAGTCTAAGGTACTTGACTTTCACTAGGCCGGACATCATGTATGCGATCGGGGTAGTAAGCAGGCACATGGAGGAGCCCAAGCAGGACCACTTCACAGCAGCGAAGAGGATCCTGAGGTATGTGAATGGGACGCGAGACCACGGCCTGAAGTACTCTACTGGTGAAGAGCTGAAGCTAGTCAGGTATTCGGACAGTGACTATGGAGGTGATGTGAATGACCGGAAGAGTACTTCCGGGTATGTTTTTCATGTGGGAACGGGAGTGTTCTCATGGAGTTCGAAGAAACAGGCGACGATTGCCTTGTCTTCATGCGAAGCGGAGTACATAGCAGCAGCGGCCTGTACCTGCCAGGCGATCTGGCTGAGGAACATCATGGAGGAACTACATCATCCGCAGGATGGGCCTATGACAATGTATATTGACAACATGTCGGCCATCCAACTCGCGAAGAACCCGGTGCTGCATGGGCGGAGCAAACACATAGAGACAAGGTACCACTTCCTCCGTGAGCAAGTGGAGATGAAGACGGTTGAAGTGAAGTATTGCCCGACCGGAGAGCAAGTCGCGGACATCTTTACCAAGGCTTTGAAAATAGAGACGTTCCTGAAGATGAAAAGCAAACTCGGCATGGTCTGCCAAGTTTGAGGGGGAGTGTGTTGGATTTTGTCTTTATTTGAATAAGTCAAATTTGTGTTATTTTATTATTTTATGTATTAGTTAATATGAGAGAGAATATGTCTTAAATAGGAGAGAGAAGTTGGTTGTTTTTGGTTGCCTATAAATAGGCCCCTTGTAATTCATTTCAGAGGTTGCTGGAATAAAAAGTTGTTCTTCCCCTTATTTCGGTTTTAGAGAGGGAGAAGAGAGAAGCGCCGCAGCGCTGGAGCAAGATCTAACCGGGCGGTTAGAAGGCGAAGCCGCGCGGACTGGCGATCTCGTCACGCGAAGTGGTGCTCGCGGTTTGATCTCGCCGCGAGAAGGGAGCTTGCGGCTTGCGTGCTCGCGAGAGGTGTGCAGCTCGAGAGAAGGGATAGGCCCGCTGGTGTGCCCGCAGAGGCGACCTCGCGAGTGGACTACTCGCCAGCGGGAGTGAGGTCGCGCGGTTTGTGGCGGTTTTAGAGTGGTGAACTCGGCTTAGGTGTTCTCGCTGAGGAGAACTCGCGCGGGTTGGTTGGTCGTCTCGCAGGAGGGAGACCGCGCGAGTAGGCGGTTTGTCAAGGCGGTCTCGGCAGTTGGGATTGAGCGGGAGTGCCCACATACGCTTCCAACATTTCCTCCCAGGCCCGCACAATGGTTCCCCGAAATCAAGAGGTTGGGGTCTGCCCCTGTGCCCTTCAAGCACAGAAAAAAGGCACTGGTCCGTCCGTCAGTCCACATGTCGATCGCAGAGCCAACATTTCCATTTCGCTATCCGCTCGTTCCAGCGGGAAACGCTCAGAACTAAGCCACTAATGTCGTGGAGAAGGTGAGACCTCAGAAAAGAAAGTCAACGAAGCTCAGGTTTCGTATGTGTTATCTCCTTTCGATCGAGCGAGAACGTCAGGCCTTCATTCTCAGCTTCAAAAAGAGCGCAAGGGGCCGAGGAGAAAGCGATGCTCTGATCATGCATGTTCTTGCTTCTCTTCTAAGAAAACCTATGCTGACCGAGAATCGCGCTTCCTTTAGCTGAATTACATCCAGCCTTTCTTTAGTTTCTATTGGATTGAATTAGCAAAGTAGCTTGCTTCCCGGGTGTCGATCGATATAGGTAGGGCAGCTCGCTCATCTCATAGAAAGAAATTCGTTGCGGTAAGCCTTACTCAATCAACTGAGACCCTGTTGGAAGCGTTAGCCCTTGTGAAGACCTTAAAGAGTAGAGTCCCTCCTACCCACCCCCGTCTTTCTCTATCCCGTCACGAGCAATCGAATGAGTTTTGGGAAATGTGAAAGAAAAATTTAAGACAACTCGGGCTGACTATTCATTCAGTAAGAAAATTAAAGAAAATTAAAGCCTCTTCTATTTTTCAATAAAGATTGCACTCTTCCATTTCTGTTATCACGGTATCAAAGCTGTAGGATTCAGAATTTCTTTATTAGACCAACGGAAGGCTTTGATTTACAAACTGATTCTTACACTTTCATCATCGAACAGTTCTGTCTCCTCCAATATTATACAATGAATTGAGCAATAAACACAATTCTGATGTTCTTAAATCGGAAAACTTCCAAATTTTGACAGGAGGTTCAATATGGGATCATAAACTTCAATCATTTTTATGGGGGAATACGAGTTCATAGTTTTCACCGGATATAATTTTCTCCTATTTTTAGCCACTTATCATTTGTTAAATACAAAAAACAATCATTATGAAATTAAATCTAGAGGTTAGGATTGCACTAAGACACCGTTTGGGGGGACTTATATTCACCGGACAAGCGGTTACAAACGAATGAATCAGACCTTAAATTACGGTCCGATTCATGCGTTCGTAACCGCTTGACCGGTGAAAATAAGTCCCACCAAATGGAGCCTAACTTATATCACATAATTCTCCCAAGTCCTTTTGAACTCTGATTTATACTTCAATAACTCATTTATCCCCAATAAATCATTATTTTTATATTTAAAATTATCAAAATATTCTAAAAAAACTCGAACTTTTCAGAGGTTTTATAGTACCTTATCAATCCCTCGTGTTGCGGCTCACTCGAGGATCTTTGAAGACCGGTCTAGACTGGATTGTCTTAGCTCTGGAGCGTCGAGCGCACAAACAGTCAGAGAGTTGCAAAAACAGACAAGAGAATTTTTTTAGCATGGAAAAGCCCGAAAAGGGGTGAAAAACCATGCGGCCGGATCAGTGCTAACCAAACTTTCATTATACTGTTATCATTCGGCTGAGAGAAGGAGGCTTTCGGAGGGTGACATACCACCGCTCATGAAACTAAGTATTTGTTCTTGCCCGCGGAGGAGAACGTGCATGCTCTGGAGGCTGGGCCAACTTCTGCAATGCTTCGATGCTAAAGCGGAGAGCTTGCGGTTGACTAG
Source organism: Platanthera guangdongensis (assembly GCA_039583875.1). Lineage (NCBI taxonomy): Eukaryota > Viridiplantae > Streptophyta > Magnoliopsida > Asparagales > Orchidaceae > Platanthera > Platanthera guangdongensis. Next base: position 83,107,428 of record CM077149.1, on the reverse strand, counting down.
CGGGTGCTGAACGTTGTGGGTGTTGTGCAGATGTTGTTTGTTGCTATGGGAGGAGTGCACGCGGAGCGGAACACTCGAGGACACACGAAGACGAATGATAACGGTCGAAGGCGGATGAAGATCTCTAAACGATCTTCGAAGTCCTTCACAATCTTCAAGGGGGCTCTCATGTGTGTAGGAGGAGAGAGGGAGGAGGAGGAGATTGAGAATGAAGACAAGACTAGGGCCCTATTTATAAGTTATAGGAGTAGTTATGGTGGTTGCGCGGATATCCACAGACCATAACCGTCATTTTTATTATTTGCAGACCATTTTAGTATAATTGAAGGCACAAATATTTTAATAATTTTACAACGCGCAGACCGATATAATTTTGTCTATTTGCATCCACCCATGACGGGTGGTTACTCTAGTGGTTAACCACACATTAGACGGTGGAGATCACGTGAGGGCCAACTGGAGGGGCTGTCGGCGGCGAGCCCCTAGTGGTGGGAGGCTGACTGGAGGAAAGGGCGACGACGGTCGGCCTTGAGGAGGCCACCCGGGTAGAGGATGCCCAAGCGATGCGCGGTCGCGCGATGGCCGACCTCCAGAGGCCGGCCGGGCGGAGTCTTCCTGCGCGTCAAGGGGAGGCTGGTCGTACGGGGGCCAACCTCGTGGAGGTCGGCCGAGCAAAGTCTTCCTGAGTGGGGGTCGGCCTTCTAGAGGTTGGCCGGGGAGTAGTCGGGCACACGCGCCGGCCTCTTGCGCGCCGGCCAAGGTGGGGACAGAGGTGCGTGGAGGCTTCAGGCATGCCGGTTGGCAAAGGGTTGGCCATCCCGAGTGGCCTCGGGCGCGCCGGCCGGCAAGGGGCCGACCTGTTTCAGTCGCGGGTATGATGGAGGTAGTTACAGCAGCGGTTGGGATCACATAAATTGGCCGCGCGAATCGCGTGTATGGTGGTTTTTTTTTCATAACTCCCACTTAGGCTTATTTGGTATAGTGTTTTTGTTATCTGCATTTTTGTCAAAACGCAAAAGCCTGACCCTAACCCATTTGTTTTCCACTATGGTTTGGAATAGCCTGCCATTTCTCTCTAGGTCAAAACATTGAGGGAAGAAACCAATCTCTGGAGCACCGTTTTATCATGCTTTGGAGAAGAAGCGCTAGGGAAGGTATCACCTCTGTTGTTTTTCTCGTCGTCGTGAGGGCGAATCGATCCCGCTGCATCTTTTCCAGCCGCATCACGGTTCCTGATTGCATCTCGTACTTCTTCTTCGATGGCGAAGGGCTTGTCTTCTTCAGCGCGGGGTTGTTCTTCTCCGTCCGTGTGCTCTTATTCTCCGACGGCCCAGGGCTTGTCTTCTCCGGCATAGGGCTTGGATCCTACAACATAAGTACTCTTCTTTGTAACCTTCTTCTTGCATTGTGCAGAACTGCCCCCACCCGTTTTGTTGCCAGACATCTCACCTCTCACCTCTCTCCCACCTGTTTTGTGCAGAACACCTGATCTCCTTCACGTTCTTTGTGTGCCCCTGATCTGCAGCACTCAACACCAACATGTATAGCTTCCCCTCCCCTTCATTTTTTTTAATTTTGTCGGATTGTTTGAAAATCGATTATGTGAATGATAATGTGCAATGTGTGTATGTGTATTTGTATAGCAAGGATCTGGAATTTGTTTGTAATGTGTGTGTTTGTACATGTATGCAATGTGTCTGTGTATTGGTACAACAAGGATGTGGAATTTGTGTTTATGTGTTGCATGTGTGCTGTAAAGTGTGTGTATTAATAAGTGTGTTTTGAGCGTGTTGTGTGTGTATGTGTTGTGTGTATATGTGTTGTGTGTGTGTGTTGTGTATGTTAATGTGTTGTGTGTGTGCAATGTGTGTATGTCTTGTGTGTGTGTATATATGTTGTGTGTGTGTGTGTGTGTGTGTGTGTGTGTGTGTGTGTGTGTGTGTTGTGTGTGTGTGTGCTATGTGTGTGTGTGTGTGTGTGTGTGTGTGTGTGTGTGTGTGTGTGTGTGTGTGTTGTGTGTGTGTTGTGTATGTGCAATGCATGTGTGTTAGTACAACAAGGATGTAGAATTTGTGTTTATGTGTTGTGTGTGTGTGTTGTAAAGTGTGTAATGTGTGTTTTGTGTGCATTAATAAGTGTGTTTTGAGTGTGTTGTGTGTGTTTGTGTTGTGTATGTGTTGTGTGTGTATGTGTTGTATGTGTGTATGTGGTGTGTGTGTGTGCGTGTGTGTTGTGTGAGTATGTGTGTGTCTGTGTATGTGTTGTGTGTTTGCGATGTGTGTGTGTGTGTGTGTGTGTGTGTGTGTGTGTTGTGTGTGTATGTATGTATTATGTGTGTAACACCCCAAGTTTCCCAAAGAAGGAAATGATTTTTGTGGGATACCGCCTGGCGGTAGGGTTAACACCGACGGTAATATGCTGGATTTTATCACAGTGGCATTTAGTGAGTTATTGCCTGGCGGTAGGTTGATACTGTACATCGGTAGCATGGTCAATTTATCGATAGAACTATCTGTGAGCTACCGCCCGTCGACAGGGTTAATGTTGGCGATAGCAAAGCTGATTTATTCGGAATACCTCTCTGTGAGGCACTGCATGGCGGTAGTGATACCGTTGGGCGGTAGCGTCAGTTTGTCGAGAGCAGTGCATTGATGCAATACATCATCTATTGTGTGGAGGTAGGATGATACCATGCTGCGGTAGCAGGATAGTTACAGCTTGGCAACGTGTCAGCCCGTGATTGGAGATCGTGGGAGGTTGGCTTGTGAAACAAGTCAACAATTGAGGTACCGCTCGGTGGTATCTAGTTACCGCGCGACAATAGCTCGACTTATAGCCTGGGAAGGTAAGTTTCACTTCATTTCTCTTCCGGCTTCCTTCTTCCAAACAGCAAGGTGAGAGGAGGGAGGATGTGAGTCGAATGAAGGAGATCCCGCCATCGTTGGAATTTCGGAGCCCCGATTCACAGTCCGAGTACGAATCTGCGGAGACAAGTCCATTGCGATCATTTTCGTTTTGCTAGATTCTCTCCCATGGTGCTGAAATGAACGTCAAGGGTAACGAACCTTCTTCTTGGACATGTGAAGTCTTTAGTTTTGGCATATGAGTTTAGACGCTCCACGAACATGTGGAAGCAGTTCTCCTGATGGGTAGATCGGTTATATCCTCGTTATCTTTGCATTTAGAATCTGGATGTGAAGTACGGAATAGGCATGTTGTGTGAAGCCCATCCAGACAGGTTGGTTTGGGTTGGTGATAATTGTTTTGTATGCCGGAGAAGACTCTGTGGTAAGCGTGTATTTTTCAGAGTCTCGGGGGGGGGGGGGGTGCAGGTTACTATAGAGGGAGTACGGGAGTAGTTCTCCAGGAAAACACCCATTTGTAGGGGAAGAATCAATAGTCAGTCCCCTACCAGGTGGTGGAAGCGCTACCATCGACGGTAGCTCCCTGTGAGCTTTGTTTTGTGAGATCTGTCTCGTGGAGACCTGTGGGCCAATGTGATTCTGAGGCCTGTCTCTTGGAGACCTCAGGGTCATTGTGATTGTGTGGCCTGTCTCTTGGAGACAGGTGGGTCAATATGATGAGCTGAGAGCCCAAGGGGCCCAACTAAGGTGGTCGTAAGAGCCAACATTGGAACATAACAGAGTTATGTATTGTTGTGAATAGGAAATAGGAGGCTGACCCACATCTTGTCTGGCAAGCCTGGCGATTTGAGCAACGAGAAAGAGCTGAACTGTACCCAACCTTATGACGATCGGCATGGAGTGATTCGGTGGCTTGATGCTCAACATGACTTTGTCATAACATAGGGTGAGTCTTTGGCTTCTGCCCGAAAAGACTAGAGAATGCTCAAATTATACTAACCGTCATTGAGAATGGAGGTGGGACACTAGGTAATTCCGGTACATCGATAATGTGCCCAGAGTGCACGAGATGTGTGGCCGGTATTGCCAACGTCTGTGGTGAATGGTGCTTAAGTTGCACGTTTTGTTAACCATTATATATATATGCTAAATGCCTACAGGGAAGGAGCACCGCCACACCGAGTGCGGGGTGGGGTCATTATAATTTAGTAACCTAATGCTGACAGTTGCTTTGTTTGCCACCGTTGGGGTGGAATGGTTGTTAGATATGTGCCCTTAAAGCCATCTTTTGTATTATGATTATTTTGTAGAAACAATTTATCTTCTAAAGACAAGACTTATTTGATTATGCATTTATTATATCCAGACATTATTGTAAGATAATGCATGATTGGGTCCACAGTAAAATGGTGATTATAAACTATTCTTGAGAAGTCAAGTATATTGTGATGGGTTTTTGATTATACCATGTTTCTTAAATATCCCTAGTAAATGGACAATTGATGGTACATCAATAGTCTAGTTAAGACTAGTGTGTCCTTTGTTTCCCTTCTTAGGGATGACGAGTCACAAGTCAGTGACATGAGATGTCTAAACAAAGGGCAAAGGTTCTTGTTGGACAAGTTCACTGGAATTAACCTTTTTGGTGATCATCGACATGGAAGCTTCTTGTTGTCAATCGATGGATTTCCTAGTTGTGACTATATAGATTGATCCTTATTACCTGAAGCACAATTATCACTCATGACTGAATTACTATGTACTCAAGAGACAATAGGGTTCTTCTTCTAGCCATGAGGAGGATTCAGTTCAAATGGCCATAGTCACTAAATCATGGAGTTAGATGTATGCCAGATATGAAATTACATATGTCTGTCTATGCTACAGATTTGATGTCCTATGAGATCCAATTGAGATAAGCATAAATCCTTGGCCAAGGTAGATAATAGAGATGAAAAATGTTTCATTTTCTTAGTGCTTATTTTTTATTGGATTAACATAGTTATCAGACATGAGGGTATTGACTCTTTTCGTGACCTTTTGCTTGACCAGGACATGTAAGGATGTTAGGATCTTACTATATTCTTTGTCACATACTGAATTAGGTTCTATTAGATGATGAGCATTTTTGGCGTGTCATTCACCACTATCTGGGGGCCATGATACATTGTTAACAATGGGCTGCATAAGTGATCATTGATGGGGGCATCAATGTCATCTGATGTGCTAAGTTGTTAGCCATCACTGAATGATTAGTGTAGTCATCCTCTTTGTTGCCAGTTTAGTGGGGACCTAAATTGGTTACACACCTATACCTATATACGGGAATTGCAATTGGACTATATCAACTACTAAGGATTAGTAGTCATGTTCTATGTCTAAGTGTTAGACACTAATGAGCTGTAGGACTATGGGAGGGACTAGCATCCCTCATTAGTTCCTTAAGGCACATTAAACTAAACAAAGATATAATAAAGATTATATCTCTTCAGTATTTGGCAAGACTAAATAAAGTGTATTAATTAATATGATTATTTAATTTACTTTATTAAAGTTGATTAATATCATTAATTAATTTGATTAATTTTATTCTTGGTCATGACATAATTAATTGATGAGATCAATTTGTCATGCCATGCTTGGATAATTAAATGGATGATGTCCATTTAATCATAAAGCATAAAGTATAAAGTATAAAGCAAATTCTTTATGCTTTATAATTTTTGCCTTTATGGAAAAAGACACTTTAGAAGTTATCTTTTGGTTTATGCCAAATGAGATCTTTTTGGAGGGAAATTTGAAGTGAGAAAGAGAGGTCTTTTTGGATAAATACTTGACCATCTCATCCTTGATGACAAGAGAATTTCAGCCAAGGAAATGGAAGAAACTCTCTCCTTCATCCCTCTTGTCTCCTTCTGACTCATTTGAGAAAGGAAGTGTGCTAGCGTAGTCTATTGTTGGCAAAGGTTGCCTATCTCGTTGGTGGTGTGTCTCATTTAGAGGCTCTACCATTTGTGGAGCTCCGTCCATATCTCATCAAGTGATCTTGAACCAGAGAAACCACGGAGCTTGAAGCCATTCACGACGACCATTGATAAAAGCATCACGAAGGCATAACCATCTATCGAATATGATGGCTTATTTATATGCTTATGCTATGATTTGTTGATATCATAGTTCATTTTGTATTGCACTTGCCCTATTATGATTGTAACATAGCCTTCGAACTATTTTTGTTATTGGGAAAGTTTCCAATTTGAATCGAAATTCCCCCAAAATTTCCCACAATTGGTATTAGAGGGAGGTTGTATGGCTATGTTGCATTTCTTTAAGAATGGTTCTCTTTAGAGAAATGTTCTCTTTAAGTCAATACAATTTTCTTTTGTTTTCTTGTGTTGATTAGTTTTGTGTGAGTTAATGGCCATTAGGTTTTCACTTTTATTGTTGTATCTGAGATATGTATGATGTAATAAATGTGGGTATGTATCCGCTAGTTTTATTTGTTATCATTTGTTACTATCCATAAGGGTATTTTAGTTCTAGGGTTTTATTTTTGATGGAGCCCTTGAAGACTACATTCTCGATATCTTTAATTTGGAGAGGCATGAAGATGGACTTGAAGGACCATTGTTGATGGCATTTCCATTCGGTGCTTGATCCATAAGATGGTTGCATATTCTATTCTTCATGGTTTGTCACTTTTCTTAGAGCAATTAAGAGAATTTATTTGGGGAATAAAATCTCTTAATTGCACCTTGGCCATTAGCCTCATATTTTTGTGCTTTATTCATGGGATGAATGTTGCGAGTTTTTTATCCAAGTCATTTATTTTTATATTAGATATAATGTTAAATGATTTCTTATAAAACTCTTCTTATTTATTAGATACATTTCTAAATATGAAAACATATTTTATGATTTTGTATATTCATATATATGATATATTTGTATACTTTAAATCAAATTTGAAATCTCCTATTTATTTTATTATTAAGTGAAAGTGGGTTTTACGACCCGTGGCCTTCCTTTACAGTGATATAGTCCATCTACACACTTTTGACATACCTTCATGGTTAATTGGGGTTTGTTCGTTGTGGTGGTGATGTGAGGATGTCATGCATAAGATGTTGTGGGTTGAGAGTTATTCATTTCCAATAACTGTTAGGTGATGGGATGTTCAATATCTCAATGCTACTTGATGGTAAAGGGTCGTCACTTAACTATTAATATATTTCCAATAACTATTAGGTGAGGAAATATGTTCTAGAGGCCATAATTTGATGGATATTTGCATAAGATGTAATGAATGAGATTCAGTCACCAAAATATGCGATTATTAATTACTGTTAGGTGATGTGATTACATAAGTTGATGACACTTGCATCCCCATTAAGAGAATTTGATATTCTCTGTCTCCCATTTTAGGATTATGGGATTTAAAGACTTTTAGTGGAAGGTCACCTTATTATTTTAAGCCCTTAATGATAAGGTTTTATTCTTTCTGCAAAACCTAATACAAATTTCTATTTCTGCACAGATTTATTAAAAGCTTTTTCAAAATGGGTAGTGAAAACAACTATCTTCTATGCTTGAGAAGCACACTCTTAACGGGCCTAACTTTTTAGACTGGTTAATGAACATAAAGATAGTTCTCAATTATGAAAAAAAGACCTAGGTTCTTAATAGGCAACCCCCTGCATCACTGCCCTCTGAATAAACAGAAGATGAGAAGGAAACATATGAGAAGTGGAAAGATGATGATTTAAAAGTTAGATCATACATGCTCGCTTTTATGAATGTGGACATTCAAAGGCAGCACCATGAGATCGAAAATGTTAGAACCATCATATTGCATTTGCAAGAATTGTATGACAAGAGTGGTAGGGCCATCAGATATGATGTGTCCAAGGCACTATTTCGTTGCAGAATGACAGATGGGGCGTCTGTCCATGATCATGTCATAAGGATGATTGGGTATATTGAAGAACTAGGTAGATTGGTTCTAGCCATGGATCACGAAATGAGTATAGATCTTGTGCTACAATCACTAACAGATTCTTTTTCTCACTTTGTCCTAAACTTCCACATGAACAAGTTGGAGGGAACTCTTACTGAGTTACTCAACATGCTTATTGTGGTCGGAAAAGATCTAAAGAAGAATGGTGGTGCAACTGCACTGGTAGTGAAAGGAGGGAAATCATCTTTCAAGGGCAAGAAAGTTGTCAAAAAATGATGAAAAAGGCAGGTAAAAGGAAAATGAACAATAATAAAGATGAAAAAGGAAAGTGTTTTTTTTGTGAAGTCCCTGGACACTGGAAACGGAATTACAGAAAGTACCTTGCTAGTTTGAAGGATAAACCCAAGACTGCACCTTCTAAAGGTACAGTTCTTATGCTATCTCATATTGATCTAAATGTTAGATTAGAATTTGACACTAGAGTTGTAGATTCTTGTGCAACTACTCATATTTGTATGCATACATAGGATCCGGAGAGAAGTCAGATGTTGGAGCCAAATGAAGTATTACTCACTGTCGAAAATAGAGCAAGGGTTGCTGCTATCGCTATAGGAGACTATCATCTTAATTTAGCTTCTGGGCATGTTATCATTTTGCGAGATTGTTTAGTCTTTAAGAATGTCTTTAAGAATCTCATTTCCATTCCAAAACTTTTGAAGGAGAATTATAAATTTTCTTTTGAAGATAATTGTTGTTGCATTTATTTCAAATCTAAACGTGTAGGTTTTGGAAATATGATTGACAATCTATTTATGATAAGAACTAGTAATGAGATTACTAATATTGAGCATAAATCAAATCTAATAGTGACTAAGAGACTTAGAGATGACCTTAATCCATTTTATCTCTGGAATTTAAGGCTTAGTCATATTGTAAAAGATCGTATTACAAAGTTAGGAAAAGAAGAATTTATTGATCCATCAGGTTTTGAACCTTACTTAACTTATGAAGGATGTCTCCATAGGAAAATGACTAAAGTACCTTTTATGGGTCAGAGTATCTAGGTTGATCGATTATTAGGACTCATACATACAGATGTATGTGGTCCTTTTCCAGAGTCAGCTCGGGGAGGGTATAACTAGTTTGTGACCTTTACCGATGATCTTTCACGGTATGGCTTTGTGTACCTTCTAAAGCACAAGTCTAAAGTCTTTGAAATGTTCAAGGAGTTTAGATTAGAAGTAGAGAAATAGAAAGGTATGAGCATTAAGGCTCTTCGATCAGATCGAGAAGGTGAATATCTTAGCTTTGATTTTCTTAGTTATCTTAAAGATAATAGAATATTATCCCAATGGACACCACTTGGCACTCTTGAGCATAATGGAGTCTCTGAAAGAAGAAATTGGACCTTATTGGATATGGCCCGATCCATGATTGGTTATACTGATCTACCTATTTTCTTATGGAGTCATGCCCTGGAGATGGCTACCTTCATCTTAAATAGGGCACCTTCTAAATCTGTTTCTACTACACCATGTGAGATATGGAATGGTAGAATCTTAATTTTTTAAGAATTTGGGGATGTCTCGACTATGTTAAGAAACTCAAGCTAGACAAGTTAGACAGAAGATCTTCTTTATGTAGATTCATTGGTTATCCCAAAGAAACTATGGGATATTGTTTCTTCCATCTCATTGATCAAACTACTTCTGTTAGTAGGAATGCTATATTTTTGGAAAAATAGTTTATCCAAGAAGGCGGTGCAGGGAGAAAAATTGACTTGTATGAAGAAGTCAAAGAAATAACCACTGAGCCCATATCTAAAGAGATACCTATTCAAGTGGGAGGTTCTTCTAATACATGTCCTCTTAGATGGAGCACTAGAGAGTCTCATTGTAACACCCCCTATCCGTCGCATAGCATATAGCAGTAGGTCCGGCCGGGCCCCGACGCCATATACCACAGACAGACCGGGTGATTACTCAATGGAAACCATCCAACTAATATCCAACATCCTACACAGAGTCATTTTAGCGGAAGCAATTTAAAGTTTCAAATTAAAGAACCCAACCATAAGCATGAATGTCCCCTACTCAAAACAATAGGAATGAAGTACAAAACACAAGTATAGTAGCCTTAGGGCCTTACAATTATTTACTCAATAAAATGTGTCTTTCATACCACGGTACGCAGGCCGGTCACACATGAATAAACAAGTAAACACTCAAAATAGGCCTTTGAGGGCCGGCTCAGCAACTTGGGCTTTAGCCCGCTATTTACCACTTGGTCTTGCGCCACCTGCAAGCAACAATCCACCGTAACGGTGGCAAACAAAGGCAACGGTCAGCTATGCTAACCAAATTATAACGATCCCGCCCCTAAATTCGGGGAGGTGATGCTCCTTCCCTGCACTTCATTAGCATAACCAAGCATTATATACTATTAACACTACATCACAGGCGCAGGCACGCACGACCACACACCCCGTGCTCTCAGGGAACATTATCGGTGAACCCAGTCAAAACCGCGGTCCCACAACCGCCACTTGGATGACACATCAAGTGAGCATTTGAGTCTTTGAGGCATAAGTCATGACACTTGAAATAATCGACGGCCTAAGACCCGACCTCTATGCCCTCGGTAGACCACTAACACCGAAACTGCATAGAGCAGGAATGGTTCCACTCAACCCATTGCTCACTTCGCCATGACACTTAAAGTTATCGGTGCGGGTTAAGCTTCCACAAAGCCCACGAATCGAACACACAATATTACATAACCCAGTTATGTTCAAGTTGGCTCCCAGGCCACCAAGACGACATAATCACGCATCTGCCCAGTTTTCCGGGTGCACCTTGAGGTTAGTCCCCAAGGCTCCCTGTTGCAATCTACCGTGTAGAAAACCCGAAAAACAACCAATTGCATGGAGTCCTCTCCGGCCATTTATGCAATACATCATAACCGATCCAGGCCAACTTGTCCGGGTAGGCTTCACACATCATGCCTATATTTGTTCTCGATTATGAACTCTACATGTACACAACGGGGACTATTCATGTCTACCCAAAGGAACGCCTCAACTCACCGCAAACTCGTGTGAGCGGGCTTCCTATGCAAAGGAAAAGAGGACTTCACATGTCCTAGGATGAGAATCGTTACCCTAACATTTTTCCTTGGCGCCATGGAAATCTATGTGGATGAAAAGCACCGCAATCTCCTTTCCTCCGTAGATTTGAAGTTGGCTCGAGATTTGGAGCTCTGAAGCTCCGCAGGTAACCAGATTTAGCCTCCTTTCTCCTTCCTTGCTCTCCCCTCTCTCTATACTTTAGAAAGAGACTAAGTGAAAGAAATGAGGGATTTGAAACCCTATTCCCGGGTATATCGCATTAGGAACAACCCCCAGTCGTCGGATCCCAAAAAAAGGAAACGAACAACCACGATCTGGAGCTAAAAAGCAAAATCTGGGCTGAACACGGCCTGTGACACGTCCGTGTCCAGGGCCGTGTCCCCCATTCGCCGTCAAAACCGGCGCGTCTCGAAAAACACACGGGCACCCCGCACGCCCGTGTTCGACCTGACACGCCCGTGTCAGCCAGTACATGCCCGTGTTCCCGAGCGTGTTCCTCTATCAACACAGGACCAACACCAACCCGAGACTCACACGGGTCTTGGACACGCCCGTATCCTATTTGACACTCTCATGTTAAACCCGAACACGCCTGGGCTCCAGGCCGTGTTCACTATCTCGACACTTCGTCGAGTACAGTTCATCGACCACCCGACACGGCCTTGGACCCGCCCGTTTCCTAGGCCGTATTCCCTGTCTCGACACATCGTCGAGCGAAAATGTCGACTTCCCGGGCAGATCGTCAACACGAGCTCGACACACCCTGAGACACGCCCGTGTCTCAGGACGTGTTCGCTGCTCGACGATCGTCGACTCCAAATTTTGTCGACCTCTCGGCCAATTCATTGACCCAAACACGACACACCCTGGGACACACCTGTGTTCAAGGCCGTGTGCCCCCTGCAAAATTCCAAACTTGGCTCAAAATGCCTCCTGTCACTCTTTTGAGTTTCGGGGCATTACACTCTTGCTCCAAAATGTTATAGTCTCATGCATGATGCAGTTGAGTCACTATTCCTTGTTGAGGATAGTGACCTTAAAGACTGTAAAAACTATGAGGAAGCAACATGTGATGTTGATTCTAGAAAATGGCTTGAAGACATGAAATTAGAAATGGACTCTATGTATTCTAACAAGGTTTGGACTCTTATAGATCCTCCAAAAGGTCCTGTACCTATTCAATACAAATGGATCTATAAGAGAAAATTGGATGCTGATGGTCACATTACAATATACAAAGCAAGACTTGTGGCAAAAGGTTATCGTCAAAGATAAGGTGTTGACTATGATGAAACCTTTTCACTTGTAGCTATGCTTAAGTCCATTAGAATTTTACTTGATATTGCAGCATACCTGAATTATGAGATAATTCAAATGGATGTCAAGACTACCTTTGTAAATGGGATCCACTCTGAGGATATCTATATGGAACAACCTGAGGGATTTCTTTTTCATAGTGACACTCCAAAGGTATGCAAATTGCATAAGTCCATTTATGGACTAATGCAATCTTCTAGAACATGGAACATGAGATTTGATGAAATTATCAAAATGTTTGGTTTGATTCAACATCCTGATGAACCATGTGTGTATAAGAAGACCAATGGGAGTGCTCTCACTTTACCTATACTTTATGTAGATAAAATTCTCATTTTTGGAAAAGATTTGAATTTTTCTCTTCTATTAAGTTGTTCCTTTTTGAGCAATTCTCTATGAAGGATTTTGGAGAGGCTGCCTATATTTTAGGAATCAAGATTTATAGAGATAGATCTAGAAGGTTTATAGCCCTCTCTCAATTTTCTTATATAGACAAAGTCCAAAATAGGTTTAGGATGCAGAACTCTAAGAGAGGATTGTTACCATTCTCTCATGGAGTACATCTCTTTAATAAAATGTGTCCTTCCACACTTGAAGATATTAAGTATATGGAAAAAGTTCCATATGCTTCTGCAGTAGGTAGCATAATATATGCTATGCTTTATACTAGACCGAATATTGCCCATGTTATAAGTGTTACAAGCAGATATCAAGCAAATCCAGGAGAAACTCATTGGACAGTTGTAAAGAACATATTTAAGTACTTAAGAAGGACTAAAGATATGTTTTTGGTATATGGAGGAGGTGAACATTGTATAAAAAGTTATACCGATTCAGATTTTTCCACTGATGTTGATGATAGAAAATCTACTATGCGGTATATTTTCATTAGAATGGAGGAGCAGTGTATTGGAAGAGTTCCAAGCAAGAGATCACTGCAGCATCAACCTGTGAGGCAGAATACGTTGCTGCATGTGATGCAACAAAGGAAGCTGCATGGATGAAGAAATTCATCTCAGAGCTTGGAGTGGTTCCTAGTATTGAACAACCCATTGACTTGTTTTGTGATAATACTGGGGCTATAGCTCAGGATAAGGAACCTAGGTTTCATCAGAAGTCGAAGCTCATTGAAAGGCGCTTCCATATCATCAGAGAGATCGTCAAGTGTGGCGACATTTTTGTGTAGAAAGTACCTACATTAGAGAATGTAGCAGATCCACTAACGAAGCCATTAAAGTTGGAGCTTTTTGAAAGACATCTCCAAGATGTGGGGTTGCAAATTAAACCTGAGTGGCTTTAGTGCAAGTGGGAGATTGTTAGATATGTGCCCTTAAAGCCATCTTTTGTATTATGATTGTTTTGTAGAAATAATTTATCTTCTAAAGACAATACTTATTTGATTATGCTTTTATTATATCCAGACATTATTGTAAGATAATGCATGATTGGTTCCATAGGAACAATGGTGATTATAACATATTCTTGAGAAGTCAAGTATATTATGATGAGTTTTTGATTATACCACATTTCTTAAATATCCCTAGTAAATGGACTATTGATGGGACATCAATAGTCTAGTTAAGACTAGTGTGTCCTTTGTTTCCCTTCTTAGGGATGACGAGTAACAAGTCAGTGACATGCGATGTTTAAACAAAGGGCACATGTTCTTGTTGGACAAGTTCACTAGAAGTAACCTTTTTGGTGATCATCAACATGGAAGCTTCTTGTTGTCAATCGATGGATTACCTAGTTGTGACTATATAGATTGATCCTTATTACCTGAAGCACAATCATCACTCATGACTGAATTACTATGTACTCAAGATACCACATGGTTCTTCCTCTAGCCATGAGGAGGATCTGATTTAAATGGTCATAGTCACTAAATCATGGAGTGAGATGTATGTCAGATATGGGAATACATCCGTCTGTCTATGCAACAAATTTGATGTCCTATGAGATCCAAATTGAGATAAGCATAAATCCTTAGACAAGGTAGATAATAGAGATGAAACGGGTTTCATCTCTTAATGCTTATTTTTTTACTAGATTGACATATTTATCAAGCTTGAGGGTATTGACTCTTTACGTGACCTTTTGCTTGACCAGGACATGTAAGGATGTTTGGATCTTACTATTTTCTTTATCACATACTGAATTAGGTTCTATTAAATGATGAGCATTTTTGACGTGTCATTCACCACTATATGGGGGACATGATACATTGCTAGATGTCAACCATGGTCTGCATAAGTGATCATTAATGGGGCATCAATGTGATCTGATGTGCTAAGTTGTTAGCCATCACTGAATGATTGTGTAGTCATCCTCTTTGCTGCCAGTTTAGTGGGGACCTAAATTGGTTACACACATATACCTATATACGAGAATTGCAACTGGACTATGTCAACTACTAAGGATTAATAGTCATGTTCTATGTCTAAGTGTTAGACACTAATGAGCTGTAGGACTATGGGAGGGACTAGCATCCCTCATTAGTTCCTTAAGGCCCATTAAACCAAACAAAGATATAACAAGGATTATATCTCTTCAGTATTTGGAAAGACTAAATAAAGTGTATTAATTAATATGATTATTTAATTTACTTTATTAAAGTTGATTAATATCATTAATTAATTTGATTAATTTTAGTCATGGTCATGACATAATTAATTGATGAGATCAATTTGTCATGCCATGCTTGGCTAATTAAATGGATGATGTCCATTTAATCATAAAGCATAAAGTATAAAGTATAAAGCAAATGCTTTATCCTTTATACTTTTTGCCTTTATGGAAAAAGGCACTTTAGAAGTTGTCTTTTGCTTTATGCCAAATGAGATCTTTTTGGAGGAAATTTTGAAGTGAGAAAGGGAGGTCTTTTTGGATAAAGACTTGACCATCTCATCACTTGATGACATGAGAATTCCGGCCAAGGAAGTGGAAGAAACTCTATCCTGCAGCCCTCTTGTCTCCTTCTCACTCATTTGAGATAGGAAGTGTGCTAGCATTGTCCATTCTTGGCAAAGGTTGCCTATCTCGTTGGTGGTGTGTCTCATTTAGAGGCTCTGCCATTTGTGGAGATCCGTCCATATCTCATCAAGTGATCTTGAACCGGAGAAACATCGGAGCTTGAAGCCGTTCACGATGACCATCGATAATAACGTCACAAAGGTATAACCATCAATCGAATGTGATGGTTTCTTTATATGCTTATGCTATGATTTGTTGATATCATAGTTCATTTTGTATTGCACTTGCCCTATTATGATTGTAATATAGCCTTCGAACCATTTCTGTTATTGGGAAAGTTTCCGATTTGAATCGAAATTCTCCCAAAATTTCCCACAATTGTTTCGTGTAGGTGCAACTGAGCCGAGCGGGAAATAGCGAGCTAAATCCTATGGTTGCTAAGCCAGGCCCCGAAGGCCAAAGCAAAGTGTGTTTACTTTTACTATTTAATGTGTGGTCAGCCTGCGAGCTGATGTGTGCCAAACACTTACATTTGAGGAAACTTTTGTAAGGCCTTAAGGAAATAATATATGTGTATTTGTCTTATCATTCCTGTTTGGTTTAGTGGACATTTGTATAATTGGGTTCTTATTTAAATTCAAATTATCTTCCACTAGAATGCACTCTGATTTAGGATGAGTGATTGGATTATGATTTCAATACTTAAATCCATTGACTATGTATGACCCCTCCCCATTACCAAGGAGGCTCCCGGTCTTATGCCCAGAACCGCCGCCTTACGGTAACACTAACTCACGGGTTAGTTGACACCACAAGTCGCCGATCTTGCCGGCTAGTACGATCATATAACCTGTTTGACCAATTGAGAAATAGAAGTATAAAAATAATGTATATAACAGATAGTCCACAAGTCACAACACTATCATCTATAATGAAAATGAAAGCACAATAGAGTCCAAAATGAGTACAACAAAAGAGAAAAGGGCTTATACCCTGTACATGATATCAAATCTCTCTCTCTCTTAAAATGACAACAAAGCAGAAGCTAAACTATCATTAGAAAACTCATCCCACCTAGCGACGGGCTGCAATAGTAGTAGTAGGTGGTGGTGGTATCAGCTGCTCACGTCCTACCACCTCGTCATGTTGGTCGTGCTGGTACTCCATCTTCTCGATCTCCTAAAATGATTTGGTCACAACCGACCGTTAGTCATAAAGTCTAAGCCGCTTCCTCCACACCTCACCAACGTAACTCCTAGGCACCGAGCGGGAGGATGAAGCAGAGGACAATAATGGGTATAAAAAGAAGCAAGTGATAGTGGAGCTATACTAACAAGATATATAGTATCAATTTATTTCTACTCTAGCAGTTCTATATATATAGCACATGTAAGGTATGATGAACTGTACAGAAAGTAAGGTGTTGTAAGTAAACAAGGTACTGTAAGTAAAACAGAGTAAAGAACGACAAGTAGAATACGCTACTACTAAATTACCATCACAGAAGTACCTTAACTTATATGAATGCCCATACAAACTGTTGGAACTCTAGTTCTGATTTGGGTAAGGATCACTATTAGGTTTGTTTATTTAGACTGACCCAAAATGTATAGTCAGGGTCATAGGTTTATTTCTTAGTCTAGACCAAGAGTCAACATCAAATGGATCAGCCTACAATAGCTTGTCAGAGACTCAAGCAGTTGTGTCGACACAGACAATATCATACGACACACAGAAAGGTCGTGTCGACACACAGAAGAATTGTGTCGACACACAAAAAGTTTGTGTCGACACCTAGAAGAATTGTGTCGACACACAAAAAGGCTGTGTCGACACCCAGAAGATTTGTGTCGACACACAGACTATCAGTCGACACATATAATATTAGTCTACACTAGCTCAGTCGACACAAGAAGGATTTGTGTCGACACAGTTCACAGATTATTAGTCGACAGTATCAGTTGACATCAGAAGGACTTGTGTCGACACCCATAACCATCTGTCGACATAGTTCACAGAAGCTGTTTCAGAAGGATAAGTCAAATTCTCAAGTCGACGATTTCTGGCTTCTTCAGTATGTCATTCCAGAAAATATTCTAAGTCCAGAAACAATTCTCAGCTCGACGAACATAAGGTATCTGATCGACGAACACAGGAACTCAGCTTGACGATCGTCGATCTCCCATCGACGATCTCAGAGTCTTCTACTCTGAACTGAGCTCGACGATCTACGAGCTCAGGTCGATGACCTTGTACTTCTCAACAGTTATCTCAGATCTACGATAGTTGCTCACAGGTCGATGATCTCTTAACCCAGTTCGACGATCTCTGAGCCAAGCTCTACGATTTTTTTACTGCCTTCAGTTATCGGTTCTCTCAGTCCGGTCAGAAGTATTTATTTTGGTTATGATAAATCATTTCAAGGAAAATATATTCTGATAATTAATGCTGACATTCTCAAGGCTGATAGCCGTATCTCATGAAGCATTGATTATCGTATTCACAGAATATTTTGTCAAGACAGTTATGGAAGTGCATTTATGATTGCCAGCCATTCTACCCGTTTGGGCTCCTAAATTCTTGCAGAGAATTAAGTACTGTTTGGGAATTCAAATTCAGGTCGTTAGTCATTCCAAACATATACAGAGAACTTAAAAAGACAGAGACAACAAGAATCACAGTTAGTCAGAAAATCTATCTTTTTTGCTCTCAAGGTCTCCTGTTTTTGCGAAATACAAGGAAGAAGAAGAACTTGCTGAACACACAAATCTCTGTAGTCTTCTTCCTTCATCAGGCTTCAACAATCTACAGAGAGCTCGAGTCAACATCAATCTAAAGACCTACACCCTGGACAAAGCTTCCTTCTTCCTGAAACTACTCAATATCTCAAGGGGAGCTTTGGCATCATCAAATCCACATAGTCTTCTCATTGTGTTTGAGAAAGAGAAGACTGTCATCTATTTTTCTTTAACCTCTCGTGTACAGGGTTCTTACTCCCTTAAAAAGTAAACTCCTTGGTGATAGTGCACCTGATCAAAAACCTATTGGTTTTTAGGCACCTGATCAAAAGCTTGAAGGGTTTCTAGATCTACCTGAAGCAGATCTTGTGGTGTTAGGGCACCTGATCAAAAACCTAAGTGGATTCCTACCAGGGTGGTAGAAGAGTGGATGTACCCAGATTTGGGGAACCACTATAAAATTTCTTGTGTCGTCTGGATTGCCTAGTGTTTTCTTTGTGTATTGTGTTGTGATAGTTTCTTGATTTTACCTCATTCATATAAGTATCAACATTTTAATTCCGCAATAAATCTAAACATTTTTTATACTCTATTCACCCCCCCTCTAGATTAAACTGTATCTATCCCTCACTTTCAATTGATATCAGAGAGTGTGTTTTTGAGGTTGTACAGGCTAACACCTGAACCTAAGATCTCTGATAGATATCTGTTTACTCTTTTTTCTTACCATGGCACAGTACAAGGAATTTGCAAGCACCAAACCTCCAGTTTGCAACTTGTAAAAGTTTGGAATCTGGAAGGCAAGAATTAGGCTTTATATGAATTCTATTGATGAAGACATTTTTGCTTCTATCTTAACAGGAGTACCTCCACCACCAGCTGCCCCTGCAAGTACTTCCCCAAACATGACTGCAGTACCTCCTCCAGACTACAATGATGCATACAAGAAAGCAAAGATTGTTGATGTAAGAGCCATGAACATACTGGCACAAACAATGTCTGATGACATATTTCAGAAAGTAGCTGAATGTGAATCAGTCAAGGCCATCTGGGATTCCTTAAACCAGATGGTTGTAGGATCAGCAGTTTAAAGGAATGATAGGAAAGCTCATCATTAATGAGCTGAAAACTCTTGACAAAGACAACTCAGTCATAAAAATAAATGATAAGATTCTCATGTGCTTCTACAGCTCATGGGACTCTAGAATCTAGCCTATCAGAGAGACCAGAAACACACATGAGATGACTACAGAATCAATCTTAGGAAAGCTAAAATCTTATGAACAGCTGTTGAAGACAAGTGAAGCTGAGCAACAAAAGACTGTTACACCAACTAGGAAGGAGCAGAATATATCTTTCATAGCTTTAGAAGAATCAGAAACTTCTCCATCAAATGAAGAGTTGATGAGTCTCTTTTCAAAGAGATTCTTCAAGATGGGGAGAAAAGAATTTAGAAGGAAATCATCAAGGAGTGATGATAAACCAAGGTATGAAAAAACCCCTTCTAAAGAGATTATCTATTTTGGTTGCATGAAACCTGGACATATTCTTCCAGAATGTCCAGAAAACAAGCATAAGGAAAGGAGAAAAGAGAAAGACTCCAAGAAGCACTCCAGCAAACCATCCTCCTACAAGCACAAGAAGAAGGAGAGAGGGTTTGTTACAGAAACATGGAGTGACACTGAAGAATCATCTTCCTCCAGCTCTAGTGAAGTTGAAGAGGAAGCAAAGGCCAAAGAAATCTGCTTAATGTCCATCAATGCTTCAGGGCATGTCTCAGAAGAAGAAGAATCTGAAGAATGTTCAGATTGTGATTAGGTATTGGAAGAATTCGACTTTACCTCTGAAGATTTAAAAAATGACTTTAAGTCTATGTGTAGTGATCTGATTAGATCTGAGAAGGAAATCAAACTTCTCAGAGATAAACAATTTAATTATGATAGATTAGTATCAGAAAACATTAAATTGAAAAATGAAATAGACATGTATAGTGAACAAATCACTTTTCTGAAAGTTGAATTAAGTAAAACAAAATAGCTAGAGGAATCACTGAATGGAAGAAGCAAACAGCTAGTAGAAATTACCAACACACTTAATGCTAGACTTAATAGAAGTAAGTTAGGATTAGGTGCGTCATCCAGTGAACCACCAATTATTAAGAAAAACCACCTTTCACAACCTATAAAGTTTATTTCAGATAAAGGTAAGAAGAATACAGAACAAATTAAAACAGTTAACAAAGTTTTAAAACAAGTTGAGATAAATAAAGAAAAGCAAAAAGCTAAGTCTGAACAAAAATCGTCGAACCAAGATCGATGATCTCAGCATTATGCGTCGAACTATGACCGACGATCTCAGAACCCATAGCTTGAGCCTAAACACTCTGCAAATGGGAATCGACGATATCATTATGTATCGTCGAATAGGGATCGATGATCGTGGAACCCAGATAATAGCCACTATTATTCTGAGAACCAAGATCGACGATATCAATGCTGGTCATCGAACGCAGATCTACGATCTGAACTAAAATCGTCGAACCCAAAATAGTTCTATCAAAACTATAATTTCAACAGAAATTTCAATAAGAATTCTAACCCTAAACCTTTCAATCCCTTAACTAACTGGATAATCCCACCTAGGAGATTTCATCCCTTAGGTTATAAAAGTCAACCTGTATACTCTTATATTTCAAATTTTAATTATGAAAAGAAGCCAGGACCCAAGGTTACCTGGGTCCAAAATATATAAGTTTTCTTTGTAGATAAAGACCTATCCTACCATACAGGATAAGTGGTATTTGGATAGTGGGTATTCTAAGCACATGTCAGGAAACAAGGCCAATCTAAGTAACTATAAGGCAAAGCTAGGTCCAAAGGTTATATTTGGAGACTCAAGCTTTGGTCAGATAGAAGGCTATGGAGAATTTACACTTGGAGCTGTCACTTTCAGGAAAGTGGCATATGTAAGTGGGCTGAAACATAACTTGATATCCATAGGACAGCTATGTGATGCGGGTTATGAGGTATGTTTTATTGAATCTAAATGCAATATTTCTCTAAACAACATTATTGTGTTATCAGGTATTAGGTTAGGCAATATATATTTAGTTGATTTTAATTCTGCTTGTTCAGAAATCTGTTTATTTAATCAGGTTAGTAATAATAATACTTTATGGCATAAAATGCTAGGGCATGTAAATCTAAGAAACATTGCTCGGTTATCTAGGGACAACCTTGCTAGAGGATTGCCCTCTTGCCCCTACAAGAAGGAAAGCCTTTGCAAGACTTGTCAAGAAGGCAAGCAAACTAAAAATAGTTTTAAATCAGTTAATAAGAGTGATTCACCAAGGATTTTTTATCTGCTTCATTTGGACCTTTTTGGACCAATTGCTGTAAAAATCCTGGGAGGGAAGTCCTATACTTTAGTTATTATAGATGACTTCTCTAGGTTCTCTTGGGTTTTCTTCTTGAGAAACAAGTCTGATAATTTCAAAGTTCTTACAGACTTTCTAAAATGCATAAAGATTGAGTACTCTACTCCAGTTGCATTGATCAGAAGTGATCATGGCACTGAGTTTGAATCTCTTCCTATGCAAGAATTCTGTGAGAAGGAAGGTATCAGGCACTGCTTCTCTGCTCCCAGAACTCCTCAACAAAATGAGGTAGTTGAAAGGAAAAACAGAACACTCATTGAAACTGCAGGCACATTGCTTGCTGATGCTCGCATTACTCTATCCTACTGGGCAGAAGCTGTAAGCACAACAAATTATGTCCTGAATAGAAGTTTGATACACAAACTTAAAGGCAAGACTCCCTATGAATTACTCAAAGGGAAGAAACCTAAAATAGACTACTTTAGAATTTTTGGTTGTATCAGTTATATACATAATAACAACAAAGATTATCTTAGAAAGTTTGAAGCCAAAGCTACAATGGGAATCTTTCTAGGATATTCCCAAGTTAGCAAGGCATATAGGGTTCTCAATAAATCATCCTTGAAAATTGAAGAGTCAATACATGTTACATTTGATGAAGCTAATATGTTTTACAAGGAGAAGGAAGCTTCTACCAGTAATCATCTGCAGGTACCAAGTCTATGTAAAAATCTGGATGACTTAAATCTCACCCAGAAGGTGATATCTCATCCCTCACCACAAGCAAATGAAGACAGTGAAGAAGACTCTATGGAAGAAACTGAACTTCCTCCAACAACAGAAGTAATTCCACAAGAGGAATTCACTCTAATTGATGTTGCTGAACTAACTCCACCATCTGATTTTGTCACACTTAGGGATCACCCTAGATCCCAAGTAATTGGAGACATATCAGCAGGTGTACAAATAAGGAATCAACTCAACCATGATGTGATGCATGCCTGTTTTCTCTCTCAAATTGAACCTCAATCCATAACTGATGCTGAGCAAGATCCCCGTTGGATCATTGCAATGTAAGAGAAACTAAATCAATTTGAAAGATGTAGAGTTTGGGACTTGGTTTCAAGGCCTAAAGGCTATCCAGTAATTGGAACTAAGTGGGTTTTCAGGAATAAGCTTGATTCCCAAGGTGTGATTGTGAGGAACAAGGCTAGGCTTGTTGCTCAAGGATATAGGCAAGAGGAAGGAATTGACTATGATCAGACCTTTACTCGAGTTGCCAGGCTAGAAGCTATAAGGATTTTTCTGGCCTATGCTGCTTTCAAAAAGTTCACAGTTTATCAGATGGATGTCAAGAGTGCTTTCCTAAATGGAGTAGTACAAGAAGAGATTTATGTAGAACAACCTCCAGGTTTTGTTTCTCCAACTTCCCCCTTGATGAGTCCACATTTTACACTGATTTTTGGACTCATCTGGGCTAGTTTTATCGCCTTAGCACTACACTTGAGAGCCTTTATTGCTTATTTGTGTTTATGTACCTATTTCACGATTAAGTGCACTGTAGGCCCGCTTCTGTGTGCTCTCTGTGTTTCCATTTCTGTTGTTATTCTTTAGCCCTATCTCGGGGATGTGGTGTGCACGTTCTGGTGGCCTTTCTGCCCCTTCTGCTGGTACAGGGGTCGTGTGCGTGTTCCGGGATGATTGTGAAACAGGAATACTGAGCACGATCAGGGGATCTAATGCGCACGACCACTGGTCGTGCGCCCCCGATCGTGCGCACTACTCTACGTTTTCTATTGAATCAGCCTGGGGTAAGCGCACAACCACTGGACTTACTGCGCACGACCACTGGTCGTGTGCCACTGTTCGTGCGCATTACACCCCCTTTTTCATAACCCTGTCTCGGTAATCGCACGAGCACTAGCCATAGTGCGCACGAGCACTGGTCGTGCGCCACTGCTCGTGCGCGTATATGCTGATGCTTCTTGTCCAGGTTGCAGGTTTATTTGGAAAAGCCGCACGATCATCGACCTACAGTGCGCACGACCACTGGTCGTGCGCCACTGATCGTGCACACTGCTTCTGCTGTCTCCGTATAAAAGGCCCTGCTCTGCGTTTTAGGTCAACGCCTGTCATTTGCTGCGATCGGAGAGTGCGCGGGAATCGCCTTTTCCCCTCTCCAGCTGCTCCATCACTTCCACCTTCGCCGGGAAGCCATTTCCACTTACTCCGAAGCTTTCCAACACTCGGGCGAAGCCCTCGGCCATTGATGACTTCAACTCCAAGCTTTCCTGCAGAGTTGGTGAAGTAGATAACCTAGAGAATGGACTTAAAGGCCTTCGAGGTGACAGATCGTTGGTACCGGAAGCCTCCTTGGACTGAGCCCGGAAGCGGATTGACAACTCGCTACTCCGGCCACGACCCGCGGTGGATCTTCATTCTCTTTTGGTTTACTCCTCTTCCCCTTCCTCTGTGTTATGAATATTTTGAGCAGTGTAATGAACATTTCCATCCCTGAACATCAAGTTTACTTTCTAGTTAATGGAATGTTAGTTTCTTCTTATGCTTGTGAGTTCTGTCTGTGAATGCGCCTCACTCACCCCACATCCACTTCATTCCTGTGCCTTGTCCGATTGCAATCCACACAAGAACGCTGCAATCCATTAGTTTCCCTTCCACTCGCCCAAATGAAGTTCGGCATAGCGGCCGACAAACCCATTTCACCTTGCGAAGCGGTGCCGTCGACCCGCATAGCTTTTACTAGTTCAGTAGATCAAACATCCACAATCTCCCGAGTCCGCTATTTTCTTTTTGTTCTATTTTTAACTCTCATAACGATATTCTCAGTACTGTTGCCGTTCTACGCTAATTGCATTCCTCAAGAGACCGACACTTGGGGATTTACTCCCAAAACTTTATTACTTGTGCGACCGGTGCGCTTGCCGTATTACACGCATCAAGTTTTTGGCGCCGTTGCCGGGGAATGCAACTGTAGAGCGACTTCGGATGACTTCCAATATTGTTATCAGAGTTAGTATTGTTTTGTTTTGACTGCTGTTTCTTCTAGTGTGTAGTGTTTGCCACAGTGAATGCAAGGCCGAGCTACAAGAGATTTTGTCACCTACGACCCAGAGATCGAACGTACTCTCTTAGCATGAAGACGCGCCGCAGCCATCAATTTTGCCCCAATGGGAGACCAGCTGAATATTGATGCAGGCAACCGAGTTGGAGGGCTACCTCATGACGACGAAAATGAAGTGAATCCTCCCCAGGTCCGCACTATGAGGGATCAAACCAGCTATTCTGAATATTATTCGGAACAACGCTCAGTTCTCCGGAATGGCCACTGAAGAAGCCCATCTTCACCTTACAGAATTCTCCGAGATCTGCGCCACGTTCCGCTACGCTGGAATCCCAGATGAAACAGTCAAGCTCCGTCTCTTCCCTTTTTCATTAAGAGACAAAGCCAAGACATGGCTTCACTCCCTTCCACCTGGAACAGCCCCCACCTGGGAGGCTTTGACTACCAAATTTCTAGCTAAGTTCCATCCGGTGGATCGGATCGTGAGCTTGACGCGCGCAATAGCCAACTTCCGGCAAGCCGATCAAGAAAGCTTAGCCGAAGTTTGGGAGCGTTTTAATGAGCTGCTGAGGAAGTGCCCTAATCATGGATTCCAAACGTGGAATCTCGTCGAAAGTTTCTACTTTGCTATTGATCCCCACCACCGAGCCATGATTGATGCTGCCTCCGGAGGAACCATCGTGAATCTTGCTCCAGATGATGCTCTGAAAGTCTTGCAAGACACCGCAACTCACAGTGCGTACTGGACCGCGGGAAGAAACATCCCACGAAGCACCAGTGGAGTGTTTGCCTTGGATATCCCCAAGCCTGCTCCTGCCGCCCCAGTGATGGCAATCTCATGTCAAGGGTGCGGAAGCACTGATCATCACAGCTTCGAATGCTCAGGAGTTGAGGTACAAGATGAATCTTTGTTTTTGAATGAATCTGTTAATTTTGTTGCCAATCAAAACAGGGGAGTGCCATACGGGAATACTTACAACCCGGGGGTGAGAAATCACCCCAACTTTTCTTGGAATCCTAACACATCTGGCCAAATATGGCAACCGGGGCAGCAACAAAATGATGCGTATGCTTCCGGTAGCCAACCGCGGCCGCCTCAACCGAATTATTCACAAGGGCCCCCCATCGTTAAGAAAAATTCTTTGGAAGAAATGTTCGAGAAGTTTGTTGAGATTTCCCAGACCAACATGACAAATCAGGCCGCCTCGATGCGCAAACTGGAGGCACAATTGGGCCAATTGGCTCAAGTGGTTTCCGAGCGCACCCAAGGCACCTTACCGAGCAACACTGAAAAGAACCCCCATGAACAAGGAAAGCCCCTTAGGGAGGACACTTCGGGAAACCGCAACGAACTTGTCATTAATTGTAAAATCAATAACATCGACACTCCAGCATTATGCGATTCCGGGGCGTCCAGCAACATACTCACTTTGCAAGATGCTGCAAAGATGCAGTTACAAGTTGACATTGAAAATCGGAAATCACTTATCTTAGCTAATGGCAATCTGGTTGACACGGAGGGAGGTGTGCGGGACGTTGAAATCGAGGTTAACGGCACCAGTATCACCACTGACTTTCAGGTTTTGGGACCACAGGACAATAACTCCATTCCTATATTAGGAGTCCCATTCCTAACAGCCAGTGGCGCATCCCTTGACTTTTCCAAAGGCCGTGTCACTTGGCCAAACGAAGAGTCCACCCTCGATGAAACATCCCTACATTTTTCTTCCATCCCAAATAACATTTCTCTGAGTGTCACAGATGTCAAGCTGGATTCAGGTTCCCCCGCATTGGCAGCACATATGGAGAAGACGCCAAAGAACGGACTTCCTCCAGAAGTCGATGAGAAGCACGAACTACTGGTCCACGAAGGGATCAATTGCACCAAAGCCACGACTGTCTTTCTACTGCCAGCCAATTCTGTTGTTGAGCAGGGCGAACTAAGTTTTATTCGGGAGAAATCCCTGGACAATAATTTGTATAATTCTGTTAAACGATCTGTGACTTGGGCAGATCCGGTTGCCGTCACGGTGCCGGATAGGCCGCCACCAACCACGATACAAGCAAACCCCAAAGCCTACCTTCATTGGAGGTCTCCCATAGTGGAGAAACTGAAAGAGGCCAAGCGTTTACGCGAAGAGCGCTACGCTACCATCCGGCTCGCGAACGAGTGCACTCGCAGTAATAGGACAATGCCTACCCCGAATGCAAAAAGACACTCTGCTGTTCTCTCGCATCCCACCGGAGAGACTTACCATAAATCTGCGTATAGCTGATTGTGCCATCTTCTTTATTGCTACTTGTTGAATGCTGGTTGCTCTATTTTTCATTTTGTTTCATTTTGCTACTGCCAAGAACTCTCTATTTGAACTGCTAATACAGGTATTTGGTACACCTTAAGGACGGTAAACAAAAGGGCTTTCGGGAGACAACCCAAGTTGGACCGTGCGGTCCTATGCTGTATTTTGAGTTTGGTATATTTCTTCATATATATATCTGTGTCCAGATTTTGTTTGGCTTGCCTCCTTTAATCGCAGGTGCAGGAATATTAGAGACGCGGCAACTTGGCCGCACTTGGACATCTCATTGCCCGACTGGTATGCTCAATTTTGAGCATAGGTAACTTCCTACCCTAGCTATTTCTCCTCTTTGGAATGTTTATTTTTATTCGTTGTCAACTTTAAGTCTGGGGGGGAGGGGGGGGGGTAGTCTTCCTGTGGTCACTACACCGCACTTTCTGTTGCATTCCAATTTCTTATTTACTTATTTCTTGTTTTTTTTGGTTGCACACACTGAATCACCCACACGAGTGCGCTCTTACCCACGCGCACAACCCGAGTTAAATTTATTGCTTTTGTGTAAACTTTAAAATAGTGGTACTGGCTTAGGATTTCAGGATTGAGTAGTTCGAAACTCATGCAGTGCACCTAATCGAATACTCATGGTTTGTGTAGAGTTAGGATAGAACTAATTTTTCTTTATGCTCGTAGAATTATTCTTTTCTGCTCACGTCAATATTGTTTGTACTGCTCAAAATCTGAATCTGGGATAATCAAACGATAGTGTAGGAATGTGTGTAGCCGCCACTAGACTCGTATTGCTTGAGTCGGGGGAAAGGATCATCTTTCTCGGTGGCTAAGAACTTGCCCTAAGCTACTCTCGAAGCATTGGTGCACAGTTAGTTAAGCGTGAGCATGACGTAGGCCTTCTTTTTGGCTAGTTTGAGCCTTGTTTAGCCATTCCTACCTGTTAACCATTGCATGCCAAATTTGTGCCTACCCTTCCTTTGATCCAGCTCCACTCACTTTCACCAAGGCCTGAAGCTAAACCCACCTTCGCAATCAAATGCTTGAGCTGATTTGTAATTCCTGTTTTGCCGAGGTTGTGATTAGTGGACATTATTTTTGGGGGTGCTGATTTTATTCCCGTTTTGATTGCTTCGTTTGGGGATTGTTAGCGCAGAAAAGAAAACAACAATTTATGAAAATAAAAAGCTGATTCGCGCAATCGAAAAAACAAATATTTATGTGAAAGGATTGCTTTGAGATTTCGATCCCCATCCTCTGTATTGAATTTGGTCGGGTTCAGCCGTGTTCACACCCGGATTTCAAGCTAAGTCTGGGGGCGTGTGCCCCATTCTTTTCTAAGTGGCTGTTTTGGTTTGGGTTGTTTTCGCTCGCTTTGGTTGCATAGAGCCTTCGTGTTTATCTTTGACCACCAAGCCGTTGCCTAAGCCCCATTTCCTCCTACAAGTCCTACTGATTCACGCTTGAGTCTAACCCGTGCTGTGGAGAGAGTGTGAACGTGCAAGAGTATGGTCCCCGACATTGGTGGATTCCTTTGGAGGTGATCCTGAGTCCCGAACTTTGGCAATGCTCACCTTAGTGGCCTGCCTACTTTCTTCCTGCACATGATCGTACGATTCTACAGAATTCTAATTTTGAGCAATTACAATATTTATTTACGTCTGTCGAATAGTGTAACCTACGTTGTATAATTAAAAAGTTTTTTTATTATATCTTCTATACTCATGATATATTTGATTTCTCGTCTTACTTCTTTCTGAAATTGCTTAGCCAGTTTGCTATCTTCGAGTCCATGGAGTGATGATTTGCTCGGGACGTGCAAATGGTTAAGTCTGGGGGTGTGATGAGTCCACATTTTACACTGATTTTTGGACTCATCTGGGCTAGTGTTATCGCCTTAGCACTACACTTGAGAGCCTTTATTGCTTATTTGTGTTTATGTACCTATTTCACGATTAAGTGCACTGTAGGCCCGCTTCTGTGTGCTCTCTGTGTTTCCATTTCTGTTGTTATTCTTTAGCCCTATCTCGGGGATGTGGTGTGCACGTTATGGTGGCCTTTCTGCCCCTTCTGCTGGTACAGGGGTCGTGTGCGTGTTCCGGGATGATTGTGAAATAGGAATACTGCGCACGATCAGGGAATCTAATGCGCACGACCACTGGTCGTGCGCCCCCGATCGTGCGCACTACTCTACGCTTTCTATTGAATCAGCCTGGGGTAAGCGCACGACCACTGGACTTACTGCGCACGACCACTGGTCGTGCGCCACTGTTCGTGCGCATTACACCCCCTTTTTCATAACCCTGTCTCGGTAATCGCACTAGCACTGGCCATAGTGCGCATGACCACTGGTCGTGCGGCACTGCTCGTGCGCGTATATGATGATGCTTATTGTCCAGGTTGCATGTTTATTTGGAAATGCCGCACGATCATCGACCTACAGTGCGCACGACCACTGGTCGTGCGCCACTGATCGTGCGCACTGCTTCTGCTATCTCCGTATAAAAGGCCCTGCTCCGCGTTTTAGGTCAACGCCTGTCATTTGCTGCGATCAGAGAGTGCGCGGGAATCGCCTTTTCACCTCTCCAGCTGCTCCATCACTTCCACCTTCGCCGGGAAGCCATTTCCACTTACTCCGAAGCTTTCCAACACTCCGGCGAAGCCCTCGGCCATTGATGACTTCAACTCCAAGCTTTCCTGCAGAGTTGGTGAAGTAGATAACCTAGAGAACGGACTTAAAGGCCTTCGAGGTGACAGATCGTTGGTACCGGAAGCCTCCTTGGACTGAGCCCGGAAGCGGATTGACAACTCGCTACTCCGACCACGACCCGCGGTGGATCTTCATTCTCTTTTGGTTTACTCCTCTTCCCCTTCCTCTGTTTTATGAATATTTTGAGCAGTGTAATGAACATTTCCATCCCTGAACATCAAGTTTACTTTCTAGTTAATGGAATGTTAGTTTCTTCTTATGCTTGTGAGTTCTGTCTGTGAATGCGCCTCACTCACCCCACATCCACTTCATTCCTGTGCCTTGTCCGATTGCAATCCACACAAGAACGCTGCAATCCATTAGTTTCCCTTCCACTCGCCCAACTGAAGTTCGGCATAGCGGCCGACAAACCCATTTCACCTTGCGAAGCGGTGCCGTCGACCCGCATAGCTTTTACTAGTTCAGTAGATCAAACATCCACAATCTCCCGAGTCCGCTATTTTCTTTTTGTTCTATTTTTAACTCTCATAACGATATTCTCAGTACTGTTGCCGTTCTACGCTAATTGCATTCCTCAAGAGACCGACACTTGGGGATTTACTCCCAAAACTTTATTACTTGTGCGACCGGTGCGCTTGCCGTATTACACGCATCACCCCTCTCATGTTTTTAAACTGCATAAGGCTCTCTATGGTTTAAAGCTAGCTCCAAGAGCTTGGTATGAGACCTTAGCCAGCTTTCTTTTAGGGCATGGTTTTTTTAGAGGCATGGTAGATAAAACCCTTTTTACAAAATTGCATCATGATAAAATCTTATTAGTACAAATATATGTAGATGATATTATATTTGGTTCTATTGATCCCAAATTGTGTAAGAGATTTTCTAATCTAATGCATTCTAAAATTGAGATGAGCAGCATGGGAGAGTTATCTTATTTCCTTGGTCTCCAAGTGAAACAATCTCCTGATGGTATCTTCATTTCCCAATCTAGATATGCTAATGAGCTTATTAAGAAGTTTGGGATGGTTGATGCATCGTCTATGAAGACTCCCATGGATGCCAATGATGTATTAGACACTGATGAACATGGAAAACCTATTGATCAGACCAGGTATAGGGCCATTGTTGGATCCCAACTATATCTAACAGCAAGCAGATCAGATATCATGTTTGCTACATGTTTATGTGCTAGGTTCCAGGTGAACCCTAAAGAATCTCATCTTATTTTCATAAAAAGGATTTTAAGATATACAAAGGGTTGTCCTAATCTAGGACTCTGGTATCCAACAAAGTCAGCATTTGAGTTGATTGGATTTTCAGATGCTGACTATGCTGGATGCAGAGTGGACAGAAAGAACACTTCAGGAACTTGCCAGTTCTTGGGTGATAGACTTGTGTCCTGGTTTTGCAAGAAGCAAACCTCTGTATCAACATCTACTGCTGACGCTGAATATATGGCTGCTGGCAGTTGTGGTTCACAGATTTTGTGGATACAAAACCAACTCTTAGATTATGGTTTCAATCTAAATAATTCAACCATCTTCTGTGATAACACTAGTGCTATATCTATAGCACATAATCTAGTGCATCATTCTAAAACAAAGCATATAGATATAAAACATCATTTCATTAGAGATAATGTAGACAAAAAGAAAATTAATCTAGACTTTATCTCCACTGATTTTCAAAGAGCAGATATTTTCACCAAACCCCTTGATGAAAAGAAGCACCTGTTCTTCCTGAATCAGCTTGGAATGATCAATGGGAAGGATTAATTTAACTTTTGTCTTCTCTTTTTGGATCTGTTCATAAATCGTCGAACGAAGATCGACGATCTTCGAACTGCTCTTGAGCTAAATCGTCAAACTACGTTTGACGACAGCTCTGTGTGAAGATAAAAATCGTCGACCAGAGATCGACGACTTTGCTTCAGTTAATTGATCGTCAAGCTATGCTCGACTATCAATTTTTGACTGAGATCAGAGACCAAAGATATTATTTGTTTATAAATTAATCTTTGACCTAAGATCGACGTTTTTGTTTTTATCGTCGAACATAGATCGTCTTTTCTATTCCAAAAACCTATATGTAGGTTTCTCTTCGATCTCTGTCCTGCGTTTTCATATTCTATTTTACCTTTGCCATTGATCTCTTCTCTCTTGAGTCTACAGTTCTTCCATGGCAATTTCTACGGCGGCTCTTTCAAATATGAAGTTCAACACTGGTTTCCACGTCGACTTCGAATCGATCAGTCACTGTGATCCTATCTTTCAATTGGTATCAGTCACTGTGATCTTATTTTTCACGAAATGTTACAGCTATGTGATGATTAGGGTCTGAATAAGTTCATTTCTACACGGATCAAACTATCTGTTGCTGAGATCAAAGAATGGGTTTACTCTTCCTCAACAAATGACTACTCCCTTTCTGCTTCCCTTTCTGCTTCCCTTTCTGCTTCCTCTATCCCTTCTTCATCTAGGGGCCTGCTTCTAGTTTTCACAGAAACCAGGCAGGGGGAGGTGTTGTAACACCCCCTATCCGTCGCATAACATATAACAGTAGGTCCGGTCGGGGCCCGACGCCATATACCACAGACAGACCGGGTGGTTACTCATGGAAACCATCCAACCAATCTTTACGTCCTACATAGAGCATTCTATCGGAAGCAGTTTATAAGTTGCAATTAAGAACCCAGCACAAAGAGCACGAATGTCCACTAATATACCTAGGAATGCAGTACATACACAAGTACTGGCCTTAAGGCCTTACAAAATTGTTTACTTAATATTACATGATTTACAAACCACGACACGCAGGCCGGTCATACATGAATAAAAGCAGTAAACACTCCAATTAGGCCTTCGAGGGCCAGCTTCGCAATTTGGGCTTTAGCCTGCTATTGACCGCTTGGTCCAGCAGCACCTGCATGCAACAAAACCACCGCACGGTGGCAAACAAAGGCAACGGTCAGCAATGCTGACCAAATTATAACGATCCCGCCCCCAACTCGGGGCCGCGATGCTCCTTCCCAACATTTTATTAGCATAAGTGAGCAGTGTATAAATATTCATTTCATCACAGGCGTACGCTCACACGGCCACACACCCCGTGCACTCAGGGCACATTCTCGGTGAACACAGTCAAAGTCTACCGACTCACCACCGTCCCTTTGGACGGCCCAAACAATGAGCAATTTGTCTTCTCGGCATGGGTCACGGCAATTAAAACCATAGACCGCCGAAGACCCTCATCTATGCCAATGACAAGTGCCACGTAACCTTAGGTCTCTATAACCGAACGACATAGGACGGGTACGGTTCCATTTGACCCGTGCTCACATCGCAACGGTAATTTAAACCATATGCACAGGTCAAACTTCTCCCGAGTCTCGTTTCCATCACAAAATCACATAACCCGGTTATGTTTAAGTTGGCTCTCAGGCCACCAAGTTGGCAAGATCACGCATCCGCCCAATTTTCCGGGTGCACCTTTGGGTTAATCCCCAAGGCTCCCTGTTGCAATCTACCACGTAGAAAACCCGAAAAACAAACAATCGCACGGAGTCTTCTCCGACATTTATGCAATGCAACATCACCGATCCAGACCAACATGTCCGGGTAGGCTTCACACATCATGCCTTTGTCCGTTCTCGTTTATGGACTCTACACAACGGGTACTTTACATATCTACCCGAAGGAACGCCTCCAACTCACCGCAAACTCGCGAGAGCGGGCTTCCTATGCAAAGAAGGAGAGCTTCACATGCTCAAGAAGAGAATCGTTACCCTAGCATTTTTCCTTGGCGCCATGGAAAAGTAAGCGGATGAATAGCACCGCACTCTTCTTTGCCTCCGTAGATCCGAACTCGGATCGCGATTTTGAGCTTCGAAGCTCCTCCAATGGTCGGATCTAGATTCTTCTTCTTCCTTTGCTCTCACCTCTCTCTTAACTTATAAAGAGAACAACTCAAGTAAGAATGAGGGTTTCAAAGGCCCAATCCCGGGTATATCCCAGTAGGAACAACCCCCAACCGTCGGATCCAAAACTAAGGGAACGAATGGCTACGATTCGTAGCTGAAAAGTAAAATCTGGGCCGAACACGGCCTGACACACGCCCGTGTCCAGGGCCGTGTCCCTCATTCACCGTCAAAATCGACGTGCTTGGAACAACACACGGGAATCCAACACGCCCGTGTTCGACCTAGACACGCCTGTGTTCCAATTGACACGGCTGTGTGGTCGGCCGTGTGCCCCCATCGACACAGCCCCGAAAACAACCTCAGACTCACACGGGTATTGGACACACCCGTGTCCTAACCCGTGTCTACTTGAACACGCCTGGGCTCCAGGTCGTGTTCACGGTCTCGACACTTCGTCGAGCGAAGTTCGTCGACCACATGACACGGCCTTGGACACGCCTGTGTCCTAGGCCGTGTGCCTTGTCTCGACACATCGTCGAGCGAAATTCGTCGACTTGCTGACACGGCCTTGGACATGCCCGTGTCCTAGGCCGTGTGCCATGTCTCGACACTTCGTCGAGCGAAA
This sequence comes from Platanthera guangdongensis, assembly GCA_039583875.1. Taxonomy (NCBI): domain Eukaryota; kingdom Viridiplantae; phylum Streptophyta; class Magnoliopsida; order Asparagales; family Orchidaceae; genus Platanthera; species Platanthera guangdongensis. Next base: position 83,073,434 of record CM077149.1, on the reverse strand, counting down.
TTCGTCGACTCCCCGGGCCGATCGTCGACACGGGCTCGACACGCCCTGAGACACGCCCGTGTCTCAGGCCGTGTTCTCTGCTCGACGATCGTCGACTCCAAAATCGCCGACCTCTCGACCAAATCGTCGACTCCAGCCTGACACGCCCTGGGACACGCCCGTGTCCCAGGCCGTGTGCCCCCTGCCAGATTCCAAATCTGGCCCAAAACATCTCCCGTCGCTCTTTTGAGTTTCGGGGCGTTACAACTCTCCCCCTCTTAAAAGAATTTCGTCCACGAAATTATATAAAGGAAAGACATGTACAAAATTAAATTGTACCTGAGCGGAACAACTCCGGATACTCGTCAAGCATAGTCTACTCTCGTTCCCAAGAGAGCTCCTCACGACAGCAATTGTCCCATCGAACCTTGACCATCCTGATCTCTTTATTTCGTAGCCGCTTGACCTCTGAGTCCTCAATCCACACAGGCTTGACTTTTGTCGTCAACCCACTATCCACCGACACTTGATCAACCACGATCACTTGCGAAGGCTCTTGCACCGCCTTCCGTAGCACCGAAATATGGAATACATCATGTAAACCACTAAGCTCCACTGAAAGCTTCAACCGATAGGCTGCTTCACCAACTTGCTCCAGAACCTCAAACGGCCCAAGGTATCTCGGGCTTAGCTTTTTCAATCGCCGCACCCGCGAGACACCCTTGAACGGCTTGATCTTTAAGTACACCCAGTCGCCCACAGCGAACTCAACGTTCCTGTGCTTGGCATTATAGTACTTTGCTTGCCGGTCCTGAGCGATAAGCAACCTCTCCCGAAAGGTACGAACCAAAGACGTAGCATCTTCCACCTCTTGGCGCTTGTACAACTTTGACTCACCCGTTTCTAACCATGACAACGGCGTGCGATATTTTCTACCATATAGGGCCTCGAAGGGCGCCATTTGAATACTCGCTTGGTAGCTATTGTTGTACGCAAACTCCATCAAATAAAGATGGTCTTACCATTGCTTTCCAAAGTCCAAGACACACATGCAGAGCATGTCTTCCATAGTTATATTGACCCTCTCGGTCTGCCCATCCGTTTGCGGATGGAAGGCTGTGCTAAATTTTAACTTTGTTCCCAATATTTGCTGCACTAGCCTTAAATCATTGGATGTGAACCGCCCATCTCGGTCACTCACGATGCTGCGGGGCACACCGTGAAACTGCACTATATTATCCACATATAGTTTTTCCAACTTCTCCACCGGATCATCCTTCCTATGCGGAATGAAATGCGACACCTTCGTTAACCGATCTACGACCACCCAAATGGCGTCATTCCCCTTTTGCAACCTTGGCAAACCGTGCACAAAGTCCATAGTGATGTCGTCGAATTTCCACTCCGGAATAGGCAAGAACTTCAGAAATCCTCCCGGCTTTTGGCATTCCACCTTCACCAAGGCGCAAGTTTTGCACTTCGCCACGTAGAGCGCCACATCTTTCTTCAAACCCGGCCACCAAAACAGTTTCTTGACATCGCGGTACATCTTCGTGCTCCCTGGGTGAATCGAGTACTTGGTATGATGTGCCTCGTACAACAATTCCACATGCAAATTGCCCACACTTGGGACGCACATACGACCGTCTTTCCAAAGCAATCCGTCCTCCACAACGAATTGGCAATTTGACCCATCCAGAGCTTCTACCATGAACTGCATCATATGGACATCCATATCCAAAGCCTGCTGAATCCGATCAGCCAGGTCATATTGGACTTCAGTCCAATTCACTACTGCTTCAACACTTGATTGCTTATCCACACAAATAATCTCCAACGCCTCCAACACCCGAACCAACCGCTCATCATACACCGATAGCCAATTGGCTTGAGCTGGGGCTCGACGACTCAACGCGTCCGCAACCGCATTGCCCTTACCAGGCATGTAGTGGATCTTGAATGTATAGTCCCCCAGGAACTCCATCCATCTACGCTGCCGCATATTCAGATCTTTCTGATCTATCAGATACTTCAGGCTCTTATGATCGGTGTAGATATCAATCTTCACACCGTACAAATAATGTCTCCACAGCTTCAAGGAAAAAATCACGGCCGCTAACTCCAAGTCATGGACCGGATAATTCCTCTCGTGCACTTTTAGCTGTCTCGAGCCATAAGCTATCACACTTCCATGTTGCAGTAGCACGCAATCCAAACCGCTGCCCGAAGCGTCGCTATAAATCTTATAACCTTCGGTCCCACTCGACAAACTCAGCACAGGCGCCGTGGGCAACCGACATTTCAACTCCTCAAAAGCTCGCGCGCACTCTGGCGTCCAAATGAACTTCTGCTCCTTCCTCGTCAAAGTAGTGAGAGGTAACGCTATCCGCGAGAAGTTCTCTACGAAGCGCCTATAATAGCCGGCAAGCCCCAGAAAGCTCCGGACTTCCGCTATCGTAGAAAGCTCAGGCCACTCCTGTATCGCAACAATCTTCGCCGGATCCACTACAATACCCTCTCCACTCACTATATGACCGAGGAACGCCACTGAGGATAACGAAAACTCACACTTCGAGAACTTGGCATACAACTGATTCCTCCTTAACGTTCCAAAACCAAATAAAGATTCTTGAAGTGATCTTACTCACTCTGCGAGTACACAAAAATATCGTCGATGAAAACGATCACAAAATGGTCCAAGTACTCCCTGAAGGTCCTGTTCATCAAATTCATGAACACTGACGGCGCATTAGTCAGCCCAAACGGCATGACCGTAAACTCGTAATGCCAGTATCTCGTACTGAACACTGTCTTCAGGATATCACTCTCCCTTATTTGCAGCTGGTAGTACCTGGACTTGAGGTCCAACTTCGAGTACACCGTCGACCCGACCAACTGATCCAAAAGATCATCTATCCGGGGGATCGGGTACTTGTTCTTTTCCGTCAACTTGTTGAGCTCCCGATAATCAATACATAGCCTCAAGCTTCCGTCCTTCTTCTTAACAAAGAGGACCGACGCGCTCCAAGGCGAAGAACTTGGGCGCACATACCCTTGCTCCAACAACTCTTGCAGTTGAACTTTTAGCTCCGCCATTTCCTTAGGATCTAGCCGATAAGGAGATCGTGACACAGGCTTTGCACCTGACACTAACTCAATCGCGAAATCTATCTCCCGTTGAGGCGGGGCTCCAGGAAGATCTCTAGGGAACACATCAGGGTACTCCGATACCACTGATATACTATCCAATGTGGGCTTCGGCTTTGCAACCTCCACTAGCATAAAGAACAATTCTGCACCGGCACGAACCGCCTTCACCACATGAAGAGCAGACATCAACGTCTTGCTCGACCCCTTTAAGCCCGTAAAAGTCGTCTCACGACTTGCTCCCAACTTGACGTCCTTGCGACCGCAATCAATATAGGCCTGCTGCTCCGAGAGCCAGTCCATGCCAAATATAACGTCGAACTCCACCAACGAAAGTAACGATGCTTGTAGATCGAACTCCTTATTCCCAATACGAATCTTAACATCGCAGATCCTATTCGCGCGCATCGAACACCCATTGGGCAACAACACATCCAACTTATCCTTCGCCATCGAAGAAGGGACTCCGATGCGTGATATAAATCCTTCGGACAAGAAGGAGTGTGAAGCTCCCGTATCGAAGAGTGCTCTTGCCGGATTTTCACAAATCAAAACAAATCCTAAACAAGCAGTGGTAAGGTAACACGTGCATAACAAGTATTTAAAGAAATTAACTTGCTATAAATTAAACCGTACCTATCACAACATCCGCCTGTTTGATGGCCTCCTGTTGGCCAAGATTATAGACCCTTGGTTGGGCCGGAGTATAGTGGGATGCGGTCGACTCCACCGCCTTGCCCTTCTCTGTATAAGTCGCTCCCAGCTTCCTTTCGGACTTGGGGCGTCCGCTCCTACAATCACGGGCAAAGTGCCCTGGCTTCCGACAAGTAAAACAGGCACCTGGGGTCCGACCCGTAGTTGCCCCAGAAGCACCAGACGAAGCTGGACCCGTTGTCCTATGCTTCTTGTTGAATCTTCGATAGCCGGACTTTGAAGTAGTCGGCACTTTGGACTCAGATTTCTTATCACCAATGCTCTTCTTTGCCTGAACATTCTTCATGTCCTTCTCCAAGGACCGGGCCGTGTTGACCAAGGTCAAGAAACCCTGCGTCATCGGCCCCGAGAGTAGTAACCTCAACTCATCTCTCAACCCTTTGTAGAATCGATTCGTCTTGCGCTCCTCATCCGCAATGGTGGAGCTAGCATATCGACTCAAACGAGTAAACTTGTGGAGATATTCATCCACGGTACTGTCTCCTTGAACCAATTTCAGGAAATCGTTCTCCAACGCTATCCTTTGCGCCGAAGGGAGGTATCTAGCCAAGAACAATCTCGAGAACTCCTCCATCGAGACATCAACAAGTTGCCTACCTCTCAAAAGATGCAGCTCCAATCCTTCCCACCACATTCTCGCTTCACCGTCCAAAACAAACGTAGCAATGATGGTCATTTGCCACTCCTCCGTCTCCGTTGCTGTCATGACTCTCTTCACCCTAGAGAGCCAGTCTTCAGCTTAAGATGGGGTTCCCAACCCCGAGAATACCGGAGGATTAAAGCTCATGACATGCTTGAGCTGTCTCTCGGTTGCCCTCCTTGGCACCACCAGTTCCTCTACCACATGCTCCACTCTTCGCTGCTCAGCCACTTGCAGCGGTACCTGCTCCATCGCAGGAACGGGCTGCTGCTTTTGCCTTGCAGGCTGCGCATTAATCATGGCCAACACTACTTCAGCAACCAATCGTATGGTCTCAGCCGATAGAGGTGTTGCAGGAGCTTCATTAGGTGCATTGCTAGCCATAGAAACTCGACGTTCCGACGGCCCAGCACCACTTCTGGTCACCTATAGTGGTACAAAACACCATTAAGCGACCAAATAAAATTGCAAACAGTAATTATAGGAACACGCAGGTTCCCCAAACACGTGTATTTTCATTCCTAAGTGGACATTCATGGGTTCTTTTACTGTTATAACGATGACGCACACACATGTGCTCACCACCCCTTAAAAAGAATTCGGCCACGAATTCAGATTAAGCCCGACCAAAACCAGTAGTCTGATACTAAATTATAACACCCCATATCCATCGCATAACATATAGTAGTAGGTCCTGTCGGGGCCCGACGTCATATACCACAGACAGACAGGGAGGTTACTCATGAAAACCATCCAACCAATCTTTACGTCCTACACAGAGCATTCTAGCGGAAGCAGTTTATAAGTTGCAATTAAGAACCTAGCTTAAAGAGCACGAATGTCGACTAATATACCAAATAGGAATGTAGTACATACACAAGTACTGGCCTTAAGGCCTTACAAAATTGTTTACTTAATATTACATGATTTACAAACCACGGCACGCAGGCCGGTCATACATGAATAAAAGCAGGAAACACTCCAATTAGGCCTTCGAGGGTCGGCTTCGGAATTTGGGCTTTAGCCCGCTATTGACCGCTTGGTCCAGCAGCACCTGCAAGCAACAAAACCACCACACTGTGACAAACAAAGTCAACGGTCAGCAATGCTGACCAAATTATAACGATCCCTCCCCCAACCCGGGGCAGCGATGCTCATTCCCTGCATTTTATTAGCATAAGCGAGCAGTGTATAAATATTCATTTCATCATAAGCGTAGGCTCACACGGCCACACACCCCGTGCACTCAGGGCACATTCTCGGTGAACACAGTCAAAGTATGCGGACTCACCACTGTCCCTTTGGATGGCCCAAACAATGAGCAATTTGTCTTCCCGGCATGGGTCACGGTAATTAAAACCATAGACTGACGAAGACCCTCATCTATGCCAACGGTAAGTGCCACGTAACCTTAGGTCTCTTTAACCGAACGACATAGAACGGGTACGGTTCCATCTGACCCGTGCTCACATCGCAACGGTAATTTAAACCATATGCGCAGGTCAAACTTCTTCCGAGTCCCCTTTCCATCACAAAATCACATAACCCGGTTATGTTCAAGTTGGCTCTCAGGCCACCAAGTTGGCAAGATCACGCATCCGCCCAGTTTTCCGGGTGCACCTTTGGGTTAATCCCCAAGGCTCCATGTTGCAATCTACCACGTAGAAAACCCGAAAAACAAACAATCGCACAGAGTCTTCTCCGGCAATTATGCAATGCAACATCACCGATCCAGACCAACATGTCTGGGTAGGCTTCACACATTATGCCCATGTCCGTTCTCGTTTACGGACTCTATAAAATGGGGACTTTACATATCTACCCGAAGGAACGCCTCCAACTCACCGCAAACTCGTGAGAGCGGGCTTCCTATGCAAAGAAGGAGAGCTTCACATGCTCAAGAAGAGAATCATTACCCTAGCATTTTTCCTTGGCGCCATGGAAAAGTAAGCGGATGAATAGCACCACACTCTCTTTGCCTCCGTAGATCCGAAGTCGGCTCACGATTTGGAGCTTCGAAGCTCCTCCAATGGCCGGATCTAGCTTCTTCTTCTTCCTTTGCTCTCACCTATCTCTTAACTTAGAAAGAGAACCACTCAAGTAAGAATGAGGGTTTCAAAGGCCCAATCCCGGGTATATCCCAGTAGGAACAACCCCCAACCATCAGATCCCAAACTAAGGGAACGAATGGCTACGATTCGTAGTTGAAAAGTAAAATCTGGGCCGAACACGGCCTGACACACGCCCATGTCCATGGCCGTGTCCCTCATTTGCCGTCAAAATCGATGTGCCTGGAACAACACACGGGCATCCAACACGCCCATGTTCGACCTGACACGCCGGTGTTCCAATTGACACGGCCGTGTGGTCGGCCGTGTGCCCCCATCGACACAGCCCCGAAAACAACCCGAGACTCACACGGGTATTGGACGCGCCTGTGTCCTAACCCGTGTCTATTCGAACATGCCTGGGCTCCAGGCCGTGTTCACGGTCTCGACACTTCGTCGAGCGAAGTTTGTCGACCACATGACACAGCCTTGGACACGCCCGTGTCCTAGGCCATGTGCCTTGTCTCGACACATCATCGAGCGAAATTCGTCGACTTGCTGACACGGCCTTGGACACCCCCGTGTCCTAGGCCGTGTGCCATGTCTCGACACTTCGTCGAGCGAAATTCATCGACTCCCCGGGCCGATCGTCGACACGGGCTCGACACGCCCTGAGACACGCCCGTGTCTCAGGACGTGTTCTCTGCTCGACGATCGTCGACTCCAAAATCGTCGACCTCTCAACCAAATCGTCGACTCCAGCCTGACATGCCCTGGGACACGCCTGTGTCCCAGGCCGTGTGCCCCCTGCCAGATTCCAAATCTGTCCCAAAATGTCTCCTGTCGCTCTTTTGAGTTTCGGGGCGTTACAGGTGTCCAATGAAGATGCAGCAGGTTCAGCCTCAGCAGACCTTCAAGCTCAGTCTCCTCCAGCAGTACAGGAAGAAGAAGTGTTTCAAAAATTTTGTGCAGATATAGATGACCAATGAAGCTACAGCAGTTCCAGCAGTAGCAGCAATTCCAGAAATAGCAGAAGTAGATTATGATGATACAGATTGTAATGACACAGGTTTGGACAAGGTTCAACATCAACAACAACATCAGCAATAACAAAAGCAGAAGCAAATGCTCCAGTTTATTGCTTTGTATTTTCTTTGTGTTATGTAAATAGTGTCCTAACCCAAATAGGGGGAGATTGTTGGAACCCTAGTTCTGATTTGGGTAAGGATCACTAATAGGTTTGCTTAGACTGACCCAAAATATATCGTCAGGGTCATGGTTTATTTCTTTAGTCTAAGCCAAGAGTCAACATCACATGGATCAGCCTACAACAGCTTGTCAGAGACTCAAGCAGTTGTGTCGACACAGACAATATTAGGCGACTCACAAAAAGGTTGTGTCGACACCCAGAAGAATTGTGTTGACACACAGAAAGGTTGTGTCGACACCCAGAAGAATTGTGTCGAAACACAAAAAGGCTGTGTCGATACCCTGAAGATTTGTGTCGACACATAGACTATCAGTCGACACAGTTAATATTAATCGACACTAGCTCAATCGATATAAGAAGGATTTGTGTCGACACAGTTCACAGATTATTAGTCGACAGTATCAGTCGACACCAGAAGGACTTGTGTCGAAACCCAGAAACATCTGTCGACACAGTTCACAGAAGCTGCTTCAGAAGGATAAGTCAAATTCTTAGGTCGACGAACCAAGTTCTCAGGTCGACGATTTCTGTCTTCTTCAGTATGTCATTCCAGAAATTATTCTAAGTCCAAAAACAATTCTCAGCTCGACGAACAGAAGGTATCTGATCGACGAACACAGGAACTCAGCTCGACGATCGTCAATCTCCCATCGACGATCTAAGAGTCTTCTACTCTGAACTGAGCTCGATGATCTACGAGCCCAGGTCGACGATCTTGTGCTTCTCGGCAATTATCTCAAGTCTACGATAATTGCTCACAGGTCGACGATCACTTAACCCAGTTCGATGATCTCTGAGCCAAGCTCTACGATTTTTTTACTGCCTTCAGTTATCAGTTCTCTCAGTCCGGTCAGAAGTATTTATTTTTGTTATGTTAAATCATTTTAAGGCAAATATATTCTGATAATTAATGCTGACATTCTTAAGGCTGATAGCCGTATCTCATGAAGAATTGATTATGGTATTCACAGAATATTTTATCAAGACAGGTATGGAAGTGCATTTATGATTGCCAGCCATTCTACCCGTTTGGGCTCGTAAATTCTTGCAGAGAATTAAGTACTGTCTGGGAATTCAAATTCGGGTTGTTAGTCATTCCAAACATATACAGAGAACTTAAAAAGACAGAGACAAGAATCACAGTTAGTCAAAAAATCAATCTTTTTTGCTCTCAAGGTCTCCTGTTTTTGCGAAATACAAGGAAGAAGAAGAACTTGTTGAACGCACAAATCTCTCTAGTCTTCTTCCTTCATCAGGCTTCAACAATCTATAGAGAGCTTGAATGAACATCAATCTGAAGACCTACACCCTGGACAAAGCTTCCTTCTTCCTGAAACTACTCAATATCTCAGGGGGAGCTTTGGCATCATCAAATCCACATAGTCTTCTCATTGTATTTGAGAAAGAGAAGGCTGTCATCTATTTTTATTTAACCTCTCGTGTACAGGGTCCTTACTCCCTTCAAAAGTAAACCCCTTGATGATAGGTCACCTGATCAAAAACCTATTGGTTTTTAGGCACCTGATCAAAAGCCTGATGAGTTTCTAGATCTACCTGAAGCAGATCTTGTGATGATAGGGCACCTGATCAAAAACCTAAGTGGATTCCTACCAGGGTGGTAGAAGAGTGGATGTACCCAGATTTGTGGAACCACTATAAAATTTCTTATGTCGTCTGGATTGCCTTGTCTTTTCTTTGTATATTGTGCTGTGATAGTTTCTTGCTTTTACCTCATTCATATAAGTATCAATATTTTAATTCCGCAATAAATCTAAACATTTTTTTATATTCTATTCACCCCCCTCTAGAGTAAACTGTATCTATCCCTCACTTTCACAAACTTATACGTTAAGGTTTCCAAATTTAACTTATCTTATAAAAGAGCTCATACTAATTTATATGATACAGATCCATGTTGCGTATGACCTAAATTTGTATGTATGTTATGTATGCAGGTTATGATTCAAGCAATTGCAACTCACACACACGACTCTGTGATCACAGATCTTTAGTTCCCTCTTTTTGGAGCTAGCATGAATCTCTGGTACCACCGTTATGGCTACGACAGTAGTGGAGCATGCGTCTCCACTCCTAGGCAAGTATACAAATTACCAGGCCTAGACCTCCCATGTACCTCTATACACGTCCTAGGTGCACTCTAGAGTCTTTGCGTACTATTTGCTGGCTACCTACCAGTATTTTTGGTCGAGTTTGCATTTTTGGGGATCGTCCTCCAGACCGCAGTGTAAAATAACCCACTAGCCCCCTAAAACCATCACCCTCACCAGAGTCACAGTACTGCCATCAGTATGACGATTGGCCCAGTACCGCATGACCCTCCACAAGTTTATTTTTATGCACATGCAAAATATTCCAACCCGAGCCTCTAGCTCGTAGGACCAACCCGTCCTGAAACCCTCCAACCAATCATGGGTGAGATTGCACATCAATGCCTAAGTTCTGAATCCCTCCAAGCCTTCACGAGTGAGATTGCACATGAATGCCTTAGTTCTTAATCCCTCTAACCCTTTCACGGGTGAGAATGTTACCATGTTCTCTTAGCCTATTAGACCACTCTTATCTAATGTTTGTTATACCTAGCAATTTAGGGTTGATCCCAAGACTGCCCAGGGCATGCCCGATGAAGGCTCTCGGGGGAACAAAGAACTACGATAGGCTGAAGCCCAAAACTCCCTTTCTCAAGGATACTTACTTTTATTAATGTCTACCCATAATCCATACCAACTCTCATTGTTACTCTGGGACAAACCTAATAATTTAGAATGTTATCAATAGAGCAGCGATCTTCCGCGGATCTCCGTTCTAGACACTATCCTTGGGATTTTGCACTCTACCACTCGTTATCAAGAAGTGACCTATTGGACACCAACCAGGGTTTATCTTCCCAATATAGACTCCATCTCAACCAACAACCTTATCCCCGGTGGGTCCTAGTATCATATGCTATATGCACTAAGCGCACCCAAGACCTAATGTTGACCCGTATGATGTGTCTTACAAACTCTTGGGCCCACTTCCCCTAATTATTTATCATAGATTGCTTTGTTGTAAGATGTTGACCATCCTAGGTTTCACTATTTTTCTAAGGAGTTAAGGGCCTAAATTAATTTTTTTTAATTGAGTGACCTGGGTCACCTTGTACATGATGTATTATCTATAATGGTCCAGACTACCTAAGCAATTTATCAGATGTTCCATGAGGTTAAATATGACTTCATACCAAGTTTCATAATTTTTCCATGTGAAATTCCATTTAAAATCTATTTAATAATAAACCATAAATTGACTACTTTCCAAATGAAGTACAGTATTTATACAATCAAAAATTCTAAGAAAATTATTGAGGATCCATGTTGATATAATAAAGCTAAATAAAGATTTTCAAAATCCTAAACAGTGATTTGACCTAACTTATATCCATATGAACAATATTACCAAAATTCCATTATTAGAGTTTTCAGCATATAGAAACATCCAAAAATTCTCAAATATTTCAACAGGGATTTAATCACAAAGATAAACTACTGTAAATTTTTTCATAATATTTAAACAAAAATTTCCGTTATTTTTAATTAAATTCCATAATGGGCAAAATGGTAAATTCTACTTAAACTCCAAGTTAACATTACCTAACAGTCCCACATATTTTTCCAGAGGTGAGCTATGTCCTAATAAAGCTGGTGCCAAAATTGCAGAATTTAATAAATTAATGTCCAAGATTCAAGTTTATTTCCTAACTAGGCATATTTTTTAATAATTCCAAATACTGGGATTTTTGATCCCAAAAATCCCAACCTTCCTATGGGAGGTATATTTCATCCATATAAGCCACTGTCCAGAGTTTCAAGGACATTCAATGTTCCAAATGGGCTAAAATCTCATTCTTTTTTATTTTTACTATAGGCACCCCAAATTGAACATACCTATTTCATGCATGTGGAATTTCCCAAACATGCAGAAATCAAAATGACCTGAAATTTCTACCATGATTTTATATTGACCTAATTAACATTCCACTAAAATTTGGGGCCATTTGGAGTCATACATCTCCAAACAAACACTTAATTTAAATATTAGTATTTCACCAAATAGTATAGCAAAAGTCTGACCAAAAATTCTTATTTTTGGTCAGAGCCTAGGTTTATCCTAATCACAATCATGACCAAAATTTTAGGTCATGATGACTTATGGTTTGGCTTGGGCATTTATTTTAATATCTACCCTAGCCTAGGACCAGTCATGGTAGAATGATCCTACAGGGAGTTCTACTATAACAAATCATGACTTTAAGGTGTCATTTTAAAGGTACATCATAGGCCTACATTTTTCATGTTGATAGCTACCTCTGAACATGCTTTTAACAGGCCTAACATTAACATGCAATATCACTATAAAAGTATGACAAAAATAATAGTGTTCATAATATAATGGAATATCAAATTTATTCATTAGATCTGACCGCTCCTGGCCATCATCCCCAATCAGCAAACGACTGAGATAGAGCCGTCTTCGACCAAGTTTGCTGGCTTATTGCGACCACCTGGGCTGGCGCCACCGTCGGTGATTATCGCCATCACCTCCGTTGAGGTGGTGGCTAGCATTTCTCGACGGTGAGGCTTCCGGAGGCACCTCCTCCGGCGATCCCAAGCTAGAAGAAAAGCTCGGAAAATGCACACAATCTCTCATGGTATCGGGCTCAATTGAGCCTGATGTCTTGACTAAGTGAGCTAGAAAGCTAGCACGGGCTGAGGTGAGGCGAAACGAACCTGTAGCCAGGCTTGGCGGCGTGCATGGTGGTGGTGTGCCATGGACGACGATCTCTCCGGTGATCTAGCCCGATTCTTCATTTCTCCAGCAAAATCCTTGCTCCAGGTATCGAACTCGACTTATTTGAGCTCTCTGAGAGTGATGGTGGGCTTAGATTTGAGTGAGAGTTGTTGTGTGAGGAGTTTTGATTAAGGGGGTGGCCGGCCTTGAGCATAGGATGCTCCTCCTTACTGCCAAGTGTCCACCAATACCTCAATCCTACTGAAAAGAGCCTTGGGAGCTCAGCCATGAGCATGGGCAGAGGGAAGGAGGGCCACATGGCCTCCATCCCCTCTTTCCCTCTCTTCTCTTTCCTCATTTTTCTCCAAAATTCCTAAGCTACCCCCAAATATGTATTTTCTCTCCAAATTTTGTGGATTAGGGGCTATCATTATCCTCTTGGGTTGGTCATGAGCCTTGATCCATGGGCTTAATCTATTAGGAATGGGCTTGGCTCATATCATTTCCTCTCTTTAAGCCCTAAGCTGACTTGTTGACTTTTTAGGTTGACTTGGTCAACATGATAAGTGGGCTGGCCACTTGATGGTCATGGACCCAGTGGTGCCACCCAACTTGGGTCGGGCCATGATGGTGCACCACTTGGATTAATTGGGCCTTTAGGTGCGGGTTTGACCAAATTAAGTTAAGGTTGACTTTTTAGGTTGACTTGGTCAACATGATGAGTGGGCTGGCCCCACTTGATGTTCATGGACCCAATGGTACCACCCAACTTGGGTTGGGCCATGGTGGGGCCCGACTTGGACTAATTGGGCCTTTAGGTGTGGGTTTGACCCAATTAAGGTTAGGGTTGACTTGGGTCAACTTGGGTCAATAGGTGACCTAATGACATAGCTTATGGTTCACTTAGATTGTTATTTGGGTTATGGGTATAGTGGTGGGGCCAATGTGTAGCTAAGACCCCAATTTGGGCTAGTTTGACTTGGGTTAACTTGGGCCCTATAGTGGGTCCCATGTGACTACACCCTAACTCCATGGTTCAATCCTAGCCTAAACCAATGCCCCCACCACATTTCCTAACCCAATCTAAGTAGAGGGGTCTAATAGGAAATGGGATGTTATAAATTCCAATAAACAAAAAAGCAATTTCATCCCTGAAATTTAAGTTCGGGTCTACTGGGTTTCTAAACATAAGAATTTAAGAACTTTTAACAAAATTATAGTATTACCTGAGGTAAAATGCTACGGGTACCGCTCTAGCATCAGTTCCCTAGGCTCCCTGGTGCGCTCCTCTCATCCATGGTTGAACCACAATACCTTCACTAGTGGAACCTTCTTCTTCCGCAACACTCGGACCGCGATGTCATCGATCTGGACCAGCTCTAAACGAACTGATCTATCAGGTGCTATCGGGCCTGCTGTAGCGGTAATATCCTGCTCCAACCAAAGGAGAGCTCTCCGTAGCGAATAGACGTGGAAGACGTCATGCAAGGTCCCTAACTCTGGCAGCAGCTGCAGCCTGTAAGCCAACAGGCCGATCCACTCCAGGATCAAATATGACCCCATATATCGAGGACTGAGCTTCTTGTGCCTCCGCACCCGATACAAACCATGCACCGGAGGTATCTTCAAGAACTCTCTGTCCCCCACCTGGAAATCTACCTTCCAATGTTGCACATCGTAGTACTTATCCTACATACTCTGAGCCTCCAGCATCCGATCCCTAATCAGTCGTATCCGGGTATTCGTATCCTTTATGTATTCCGATCCAAGTTCCCTGGGGGCCTCATCGTGAACCCAAGATAGTGGTGTCCGACACTTCCTCCCGTATAGAGCCTCATAAGGTGTCATCCCAATGCTTGCCTGGTGACTGTTGTTGTAGGAGAACTCAATCAGTGGCAACAGTCTCTCCCAAGGCTTGCCCGTATCCAGTATATACAAACGTAGCAGATCCGCCATAGTCCCAATGGTCCGCTCTGTCTAGACGCCTGTCTGTGGATGGAAAGCGGTGCTAAAAGCAAGCTGAGAACCCAAGTATGCCTGCACCGCTCTCCACTCCTTAGAAGTGAACCGACCATCATGATCCGAGACAATCGTCCTGGGGACCCCGTGGTACCTGACGAACTGCTCCACAAATAATCTCACCAATATAGCAACTGAGCTGTCCTTCCTGATTGGTATAAACCGAGCCACCTTGGTAAGTCTATCGACAATGACCCAAATAGAATCGTTCCCTGAGTGGGAGCAAGGCAATCCGTGCACGAAGTACATAGCAATATCTTCAAACTTCAACTCTGGCACCGGCAGTGACTGTAATAGTCCTCCTGGGCTCTTGCATTTGCCTTTACCCACTGGCATGTATTGTAGTGTGTCACATAACAGATGATCTCCCTCTGCAAATCCACCATCATCTTGGTGATACCGGGGTGCACTGAGTACTGAGAACAGTGTGCCTGCCTGAGTATATCCTCCCGGATACCACCTCCTGCGGCTATAAAAACATGACCACAGAAGTGAACAAGGTCATCATGCAATGAGTAATCATCTAACTTGCACCCTTCCAGGGCCCTGAATACCGGCTCCAAAGCTGCATCTAGCCTCTGATGTGTCCTGATGCGCTCCCGTATATCAGACTCAATGATAGGGGAGCTCAAGTACTCACGATATTTCTTTGGCTCGAACTCGGAAACCACATTAATATGCATATCCTCCAGCATTTGTATCAGCTCCACAACCATCACCAGGGGTTCTGGACCAGTAGTGCCAGCTCTCCTGCTCAAGGTATCTGCCACGGCGTTCGCCTTCCCCAGGTGATAATGCATCTGGCAGTCGTAGTCGCATAGGAACTCCAGCCATCTCCTCTATCGAAGATTCAAATCCTTTTGCGTATCGATATACTTGAGGTTCTTGTGATCTGAGAAGATGTCACAATGAACCCCATATAGGTAATGCCTCCAAATCTTCAATGCAAATACCACTGCCCCGAGTTCTAAATCATGTACGGTGTAGTTCTGCTCGTGCTTCTTCAACTGTCTCGAAGCATAAACGATAACATGTCTGTGCTGCATTAGGACCGCACCCATCCCCTGATATGAGGCGTCAGTATAAATGTGAAATCCTTCCTTCCTAGAAGGAAGTGCAAGGATAGGGGAAGAGGTGAGCCTATCCTTTAGCTCCTGAAATGCTGCCTCACACATCTCCGTCCAAGTAGAAATTGTCTCCTTCTTCGTCAAGGACGTGATGTGAAGTGCTATCCTCGAGAACCCCTCCACGAACTTGCGATAATATCCCGCAAGTGCCAGAAAACTGCGTATATTTGAAGCTGACTTTGACCGCTGTAAATCTCTAACTGTCTGCACCTTGGCCGGGTCCACGACCAACCCGGCCCCACTGATAGTATGCCCCAGGAATGCCACCTCTTGCAGCCAGAACTAGCACTTGGAGAACTTGGCATACATCTGGTGCTCTCTCAGCTTCCCCAAAACCAATATCAAATGCTGAGTGTGGCTCTCCTGTGTACGGGAGTAGATCAGAATGTCACAGATGAAGACTATGACAAATCTGTCTAGGTAGGGATCAAAGACACGGTTCATCAGACTCATGAATGCAGAAGCTGCATTCGTGAGCCCGAAGGGCATCACCGTGAACTCGCACAATCCATAGCGGGAACTGAAAGCCGTCTTCGGAATATCCTCCTCCTGGATCCGCAGCTGACAGTATCAAAATCTCAAATCTAACTTGGAGAACTAGAAGGCTCCCTGAAGCTGATCAAAAAGCTCGTCGATTCAGGACAGTAGATACGTGTTCCAGACTGTCAATCGGTTAAACTCCCAATAGTCGATGCAGAGCCGCATTGACCCATCCTTCTTCTTGACGAATAACACCGGTGCTCCCCATGGTGATGAGATCGGTCGGACAAATCCTGATTCCGCCAGATCCTATAGCTGCGTCCTGAACTCCGCTAGCTCATTTAGGGCCATCCTGTACGGTGCCCGAGATACGGGACTCTCTCCCGACACCAACAGAATGCGGAAGTCCATGTCCCTGGCAGGTGGCAATCCGAGCAATTTCTCCGAAAATACATTGGAGAAATCCCGAACCGCCGAGATGTCAACAATATATGCTTCTGCTCCCGCCATCTCGAAGCAGATAATGTATACTTCCTCTCCCTGCTTGTGGGCTTTGACAGCCTATACAGATGATAATAAAAGTTGGGAGACAAGTCTAATACCTTCTACGATGACGTAGGAGTCCCCCTGCCTCAATGTGATCCTCTTTTACGGGAAATCGATATGTGCATGGTTTTAATGCAACCATGTCATGCCCAGGATCAGGTCGAAGTTTGGTATCCTTAGGATCATTGTAGGTACTTCAAAGGTCTTTTCGCCAATTTCTACATCCATGTTGCACTTGGCAGAGGATAATAGCTCTGTTCCATGAGGTATTCGCACCCTCATCGTAGAGCCTGTGAATCGTTCCACGGCATCCAGTCCTTCCACAAAGGCTTCTGATACGAACGAGTGCAAAGCACCAGTGTCGAACAGTGTATGAGTGGGCTTGCCGCTGATAAATACTATGCCTGAGGTTGATTTGAGTTTCAAATTGGTTGTTATTCTACAAGGTCACGTACTATATATTGAAAAATCTTAAATTCATAATACAATTTAAGTACCTCTGATGACATCCTCAGGATTCCTCAGCTCGGCGAGGTCTAATGCGTACATCTGCTCTTGTCCTCTGCCTCGGCCAAAAGGTCCTCGGCCTCGGCCTCGGCCTCGTCCTTGACCTCGACCTCGTCCTCAGCCTTGGCCCTGCTGTACTGGAGGGGCCACTAGAGGTGGAGGAGGTGGATGAGTAAATGGACGAATATGATGAGGGAACTAAGATATAATGTAGCCCGGCTGGTGGCACTCGAAACAAACTACCGGTCGCTGGACACGATCATCCAGCCTCATCGGGCCACATGTCTATAGTGGTGGAGGAGCTAGTGGTGGAGGAGCTAGTGGTACAGGAGGCCTCTCCTCCTCCCTGAAGTTGGGACGATAGCGTCCCCCACCCCTCTTGTGCCTCATAACTCTACCTCTCTGTGAGCCCCGACTACTCTCCCCGAAGGTCGACCCATCCAGCAGTCTATTTCCCCTGCTCTGCACCATCAGCTGGTCTGCCTCTAGTTTCTTGGCCATCTTTATGATCTGAGCTGAAGTTCCATGAGAGATGAACAGTAGGGTCTATCTCAAATCATCTCTAAGGCCCGGGTAGAATCTCTTTGCGTACCTCCTATTTTCCAAATCATATATCCCCACAAACCTGGCCAGATGGAAAAACTCCCTCTGGTACTCGACCATTGACCTGGTTCCTTGTTTGAGGTTCAAAAACCTCTCTTCTAGCTCGTCCCGGTCCGTGGTGGACACAAAATGCTCCAAGAATTCCTCGATGAACTCCTCCCAAGAAATATCTGACAGTTCCCTATCTGCATAGGTGGAGTCCAGCATGGACTTCCACCACCTCTTTGCGTGGACATCCAGTGCAGAAGATGCCAAAGTGACTGCCTGGCTAATAGGGCAGTTGAAGCCTGCCAGCATCTCCTATATGGCATCGAGCCATTCCTCCATCTTTACCGCATTCTCCGTCCCGGGGTACATAGGAGGAGACAAACTCCTGAATGCACTCAGCAAGTTCGATCCCGAATTTGGCAGCTATGTCGGGACCTGTTGGGCTCTGAAGGCCTCAAGAATGGCTATCAGTGTCTTCCCCATCTTTGTCTGCTAAAATTGAATGGCAGCTGGAGGGGGAGCAACCACATTCTGCGGTACGATGACCTGTGGAGGCTGTATAAAGGTAAGGTTTATATTAGAATTGGACAACTCATTGCTTAGGTGGACTGTTTTATGTGACTTTTTTTACACATGAGCACACCAATGCTTCCGCTGCATAGTTTGTCCGCAAACTAATGCTCGAGCGGGGTGGCCCAGTGCTATGGACTTCTTCTCTTATGATCGTTTGTTCAAGTGATACCAGTTTGTAATACCCCTCCCCCTCACCAAGGAGGCTCCCGGTCATATGCCCAGAACCGCTGCCTTACTGTGACACTAACACACGGGTTAGTCGACACCGCAAGACGCCGATCCTGCCAGCTAGTACGACCATATATCCTGCTTAGCCAATTGAGAAATAGAAGTATAAATGCAGTGTATATAACAGCTAGTCCACATGTCATATCACTATTATCTATAATGAAAATGAAAGCACAATACAATCCAAAATGAGTACAACAAAAGAGAAAAGGGCGTATGCCCTGTACATGATATCAAATCTTTCTCTCTCAAAACGACAACAAAGTAGAAGCTAATCTATCATCAGAAAACTCGTCCCACCTGACGACAGGCTGCAGTAGTAGTAGTAGGTGGTGGTGGTATAAGCTCCTCTCTTCCTGCCACCTCGTCCTGTAGGTCGTGCTGGTACTCCATATCCTCGAGCTCCTAAAATAATTTGGTCATAACCGACCGTTAGTCATAAAGACTAAGCCGTTTCCACCACACCTCGCCACCACAACTCCTAGGCACCGAGCGGGAGGACGAAGCGGAGGACAACAAGGGGTATAAAAAGAAGTAGGTGATAATGGAGTTATATTAACAAGTATATATAGTATCAATCTATTTTTACTCTAGCAATTCTATATATATATCACATGTAAGGTATGATGAACTGTATAAAAAGTAAGTAAGGTGTTGTAAGTAAACAAGGTACTGTAAGTCAAACAGAGTAAAGAATGGCAAGTAGAATACGCTACTACTAAATTACCATCACAGAAGTACCTTAACTTATATGAATGCCCATACAAACTTATAAGTTAAGGTTTCCAAATTTAACTTATCATATAAAAGAGCTCATATTAATTTATATGATAAGGATCCATGGTGCATATGATCTAAATATGTATGTATGTTATATATGCAGGTTATGATTCATGCAAGTGTAACTCACACACACGACTCTGTGATCACAGACCTTTAGTTCCCACTTTTTGGAGCTAGCATCACTCTCTGGTACCACCATTGTGTCTACGCCAATAGTGGAGCGGGCATCTCCACTCCTACGCGGGTATACACACAACCAGGCCTAGACCTCCCATACAGCTCTATACAAGTCCTAGGTGCACTCTAGAGTCTTTGCGTACTATTTGCTGGCTACCTATGTAACGCCCCGAATATTGTGTGCGAGTCGGTCGCGGAAAAAGGGTTTTTGGTGCCTGTAGGGGTACATGGCCTAGGACACGGGCGTGTACAAGGCCGTGTCTGGCTGGTGATTTTTGGCCGTTTTCAACCCGAGAAGGACACGGCCAGGAACACGGCCGGAGGACACGGGCGTGTCCTCCGACACGGGCGTGTGCTAACCCGTGTCCCTACCCATGTGCAGTAGGGTCGTGTCCGTTGCCATGGTGGTTATGCGTGACACGCCCCCGAACACGGGCGTGTCGAGGAACCCGACACGGGCGTGTCAGGTGAGACACGGGCGTGTCATGTCCCGTGTGCGTATCTCAGTTCAACGATCGTGCCTGGATCGAGGCACACGGCCTGGGACACGACCGTGTGCCAAGACGTGTTCGGCCCAGGTCTGGAGGATTTTGTGCAGATCTGAGCCGTTCGTTTTCTTTAATTAAGATCTGACGGCCCAGATGAGATCCTGCTCTGTTAAGGCCGGGAATAGGGGGTTAATTCCTCATTTTCTCTCCAAAGCTTTCTCCTTCCAAAGTGAGAGAGAAGAGGAAGAAGAAGGAGGTTTCCGGCCGCCGGCGGAGCATCGGAGCACCATTTCGAAGTCTGAGAGCGGATCCGTGGAGGGAAGGTCATTGCGAAGAGTTCTATCCGCGTAGTTTTTCCATGGCGCCAAAACGGACTACAAGGGTAACGATTCTCAACTTGAGCGTTTGAAGCTCTTTCTTTTGCATAGGGAACCCCGCTCCCGCGAGTGTGCGGCGAGTGCGTGGTGTTCCTTGGGGTTGATGTGAATAGTCCCCCTTGTGTTGCATATAGAGCCCGGAATCGTAAGTACGGGCATAGGCATTGTGTGTGAGCCTACCCGGACGTGTATTGTCTGGATCGGTGATGTTGCATTTGATATGTTTTGCCGGAGAAGACTCCGTGCTTTGTTTGTTTTTCGGGTTCTACGCGGTAGATTGCAGCAGGGATCCTTGGAGGTTAGCTTCAAGGTGCACCCGGAAAATTGAGCGGAAACGTGTTCTGCTAACTTGGCGGTCTGGGAACCGGCCTTGATCATAACTGGGTTATGAGATTGGTTTGGAAAAATTTGGGATCCGAGAGAAGCTTGGCCCGCGCATAGGACTTAAATTGTATATGCGGCGTGAGCAACGGGAAAGTGGAATTGGACCTAGGTTATGTGGTACGGTGCGAGAAATCCGAAGACGGGCACTGGCCGTAGGCATAGTCGGAGCCTTAGACGGTGGTCAGATACGCTAAATGCTCACATGTTGTTGCCATCCTGGGGGTGGTGGTGAATGCACTGATTTGTCAGGGTTCACCATGAATGTGCCCTGAGTGCACGGGGTGTTGGGCCGTGCGAGCCTACACCTGTGGCGAAATATTATTGCGCTATATTATTTTGTTGGACTAATGCTATGCAGGGAAAGAGCACCGTCGCCCCGAGTAAGGGGCGTGGTCGTTATAATTTGGTCGGCTTTTAGCTGACCGTTGCCTTGTTTGCCACCGTGCGGTGGTGTGTGCTTGCAGATGCTGCGGAGCCGAGCGCCAAATAGAGGGCTGGAGCCCATGTTGTTGTGCTGGCCCTAGAAGGCCGTAGAATAGTTGTTTTTTACATTTATCATGTGTGGCCGGACTGCGAGCCGATGTATGTAAGACATGTTATATTTTATGAACATTTGTAAGGCCATAAGGCCATGTAACCGATTCAGTGTATTTGGGGTTTCATTCTTATAGTTGTAGCTGTGGACATTCATATTTGATGGATTTAAGTTTGGGTTCTTTCAACTTTAAAAACTTCCGCTAGAATGCTCTGTGATTAAGACGAGTAGTCTTAATTGGTTGGTTTGATTATTCATTTGGTAATCCTTCCGACTGTCTGTGGTATATAGCGTCGGGTTCCAGCTGGACCTTCTGTTATTGTTGGGTACATTGGTTCAAATGTACCTGATTTGAAGAAGCCTCACCCAACTCAATGATATACATCAAAATGTATTTGATGTGTTTTGAGTTTACTTGTGCAGGCTAAGTATTTGCAGGAAAGAAGAAAAAGTTTCGAAGTCCATGTGTCGACACCCAGAGGGAAAGTGTCGACACTTAAGAAGACTTGTGTCGACACCCAGGCAAGCAGTGTCGACACTTGGAGTATTTGTGTCGACACCAAGGATGCTGAGTCGACACCAGACAGAAAGTGTCGAGACAAGGAGCTGTGTCGACACTCAGTGAAGCAAAATGCAGTGAAGCAGTGTCGACACTTAGCAGTTGTGTCGACAACCAGTGAAACTGTGTCTACACCAGAAAGTGTCGACATTTGAAGATGTGTCGACACTCAGCAAAAGTCAGCAGAGATTAAGTACAAGTGTCGACACTCAGAACAATGTGTCGACACACAACAGAAGAGTCAACACTTGAAGAAAGTGTCGACACAAGAACAATGTGTCGACACTTAGCAGAAGAGTCAACACTTGAAGTAAGTGTCGACAACCAGAACAATGTGTCGACACCTAGCTGAAGACTCAACACTTGAAGAAAGTGTCGACACAAGGAGCTGTGTTGACACTTAGCAAAGATCAGCAAAGTTCAACAAAATATTCTAAGTACAAGTGTCGACACTAAGGGAATGTGTCGACACTCAGCCAGATTCTCGACAGAAGAAGAATGTGTCGACACCCAGAGCAATGTGTCGACACTCAGCAAGTATCAACACTGAAGACATGTGTCGACACCAAGAAGCAGTGTCGACACTTAACAGATTCAACACATGAAGATGTGTCGACACAAAGGAAATGTGTCGACACTTAGAAGAATTCAGCAAAATACTGAAGTACAAGTACTTGTGTCGACACTCAATTTCTGTGTCGACACATGAAGAAGAAGTAGTGTCGAGATATAAAATCTACAACACAAGGAGTTGTGTCGACACCTTGTAGACTAGTGTCGACACTTAAACAACATGTGTCGACACTTGGTCTATAAGTGTCGACACTTAAAGACAGATAGTCTCGACACTTCTAGACAGTTACAGAATTTTCAAAAACAGACTGGATGACTTGACAGCTGCCATTCCAGCCGGTCTACAGCACCTGTCAGAGTTGTCAGAAATCAGTTATGGACCGGACCAGCCGGTTACCATGAAGAAGGCCTATAAATAGGCTTATGCTATCTACAGAAAGTAGTTGATTAAGAGGTTTAAGAGATTGATAGAACACAAGTCCAAGTTTAGATTAAAAGAAGATCTAGCTATCAAGTGAAGATTTAAGAAGTTGGAGAGAGAGAGCTCCATCCAAGAAATCAGCTGTTGGAACCAGACTGAGAAGAAGGGTTCAGATTCACTCTGAATCTTAAGTAGCAGAGATCAAGGATCAACTGCAGAAGGAGTCAATCTTATTGAGTTCTACTTTCAAGAAGCTTTGAAGAAAGCTAAGTCAGATTGATTTCAGCTGAGTTCTTCCAAGAACTCATCAAGAAACTCACAACTCCCCTCTCTTGTCTCTGGGTTGTTGAGTTAACAGTTTTGTATTCATTTTATCTTGTAGGATCCTTTGGATCTGAGTCTTGTAAGCCTATAATTATAAAGGCTGAGTGTAGGGCTTGAGAGCCTGAGTGTAGGAGATTGAAATCTCTGAGTGTAGGCCTTGGTGGCTGAGTGTAGGCCTTGGTGGCTGAGTGTAGGCCTTTGTGGCTGAGTGTAGGCTTTGTGAAGAAGCTGAGTTGTAGGGCCTTGGGCCTGAGGTGTAGGAACAAGTTTTGGGTTCTGAGATAGTGGAGGAGTTTGGCCGAATTTAGTACACTGCTAGATAGGCGAAGGGGGAAAGTGGATGTACCCAAACCTTGGGGAACCACTATAAAACTGTGTGTCTTCTGTGTGCTGTGGTTTGCTGTGAATGTTGTATGATTGCTGTGAAATAGTAGATATAAATCTGTGTTAAAAATTGATTGCTGCCATAAAAAGTTAAAAAGAATTTGGTCACCTATTCACCCCCCTCTAGGTGTTTAGGTACAATATCTTTCAAGTGGTATCAGATGGAGGTTGCTCAAAAAGGGACATAACTGTCCGAGTAGATCCTATTGGCAGATTCAGTCTAAGACAAAGTACAGAATCAAGAAACTCAAGAACCATGGGTTCCACTGAAAATCACAAGGAATTGGGATCCATGAAGCTACTCATATGTAGGAAGGAAATCTTTGGTATATGGAAGGAAAGGGTGAGACTGTTTATGGAAGCCTCAGACCCTAGGATTTATATCACAGTAAAGGAAGGGTCATATGTGCCCATGAAGGTGTCAGTATTAGATGCAAATCAGAGAACTCCAAAGGATTTCTCTGAAATGATAAAGGATGAAATTGTTCTAGGCACTATGGACAAAAGGGCTCAAAATATTATAGTGAGTGCTATAGATGATGCAACTTTTCAGAATCTGATACACTGTAAGACAGCTAAAGAAATGTGGGATACTCTTATTGTGTATATGGAGGGTTCTGAAGAAGTCAGGCAAGACAGAAAATCCTTGCTCAATCAAGAATATGAAAGTTTTAGACAAGTAAAAGCTGATAGCATAACTGAGTGTTATAAGAAGTTTTACAGGATTATGAATGAGCTCATGTCCTATGGCAGAGAGTTCAGTAATTATGAACTCAATGATATGTTTCTAAGGTCCCTAACAAAAGATTGGGACACCAAGATCTGTGCCATTAGAGAAATGGCTAAGTTTGCAGAAATTCCTCCACCAACACTTTTTGGCAAACTGCTGTCTTATGAGATGCAGTTAATGGTGAGGAAAGAAGAGGAGAAATCCACAAGAAATGAACACAAGGAAAGGACAGTGGCCTTTAAATCAAAAGCCCCCAGAAAGTACAGGAGTAAGTCACCAACTCCACCTCCAAAGGTAGTTGAATCTGAGTCAGATGAGTCAGTCAGCACAAAATCTGAAAGCAGTGAAAGTGATGAGGACTTTGCTGCCTTCACAAGACATTTTCAGAAATTCTTAAAGAAGAAACAGTGGAGGACAAGGCCTTCTACTTCACAGGGAAGGGAAGACTCTTATCAGAAAAAGAAGTCTTCAAAGAAAGACAGTAAAAAGTACAAGTCTAGCAAAGCTACACTATCAAAAATTATGTGTTATTGCTGTAATAAACAAGGCCATGTCATTGCAGATTGTCCAGAGAAGAGGAAGGAGTCTAGTGACAAGAAAAGGACTCAATACAAGGGCAAGAAGGAGAAGTCTTTTGTTGCCAAAAAGGACAAGAGCCTGTCAGATATCTCTTCATCAGAAACTGAGTCAAATGCTGAGGCATATATAGGACTGTTTGCTGAGAAAGAAGAAGAAGAGTTCATGCAGATTATGAATTCTATATATGAACAAGAGGACAGTCAGTGCCAAGGACTGATGACATTGACTGAAATTGACAAAATCCTGGAGCAGCCAGAACCTAGTAAGGTACATAGTTCAACTTTAAGTTCAATTTCTTGTGACAGTACAGAATCAGATTCATCATCATCAAGTGATGAGAGTGCATCTGAGTCTGAAGAAGATATTCATCAGTTGATAGATGAATATAAAGTTCTGTCGCAAGCTTATAAGAAGAGCAAGTCCCTAGCCAAAAGTCAGGCAAAGGAAATTGCTAATCTCAAAGCTGCTACAACTGAGTTTGAGAAGTTATTTGATCAAAAGCTTAATGAGATATCCGGACTGAAGCACATAACTGTGATTCAGATGGGAACTATATCATTTAAGAATGATCAAATCAAGAGTCTGGAGATTAATCTTCAGAAGGAGAAGGACTTAGTTGCTAGGTTTTCTAAACCTAAGTCAGTTCTACCCTTGATTGATGAATTTGTTCATCAAAAAGGTAAAGCTGGACTGGGATTTACTAGACCTGCAAGGACTGTTCAGTCCAAGTCCAATTCCAAGGGCAAAGCCCCAACTCTCAACAAGTCTGCTGTAGTTAAAACAGCAAAGACAGTACCTAAGTAAAGGTACAATAAGTTTGAGTGTTGGTGTTGTGGCAAGGTAGGCCACTATGCAATGGACTGTTGGCACAATGCTAGTGCCAAAGTGAGTAGCAATCTACCTGTTGGAAAACCAGCAGGTAGCCTTGTCAGGATGCAAACTAATAAGTACCAAGGACTCAAGAATTCTTTGGGTTCTAAGGTTCATTAATCTGTTTTGCAGGTGAGTCCAAGTGGCCATGCCCCAATATGGTACTTGGACAGTGGATGTTCCAGACATATGACTGGAACAAGGGAATTACTAAAGGACTACACACCAATAAAGGATGGTCCAAAAGTCACCTTTGGTGGTTCTGAAAAAGGAATCATCAAAGGGTTTGGTAACATTTCTAGTAACTTAGTTAAAATTACTCAAGTGGCTTATGTTAAAGGTTTGAAACACAACCTAATTAGTATAAGTCAATTAAGTGATGTAGGATATGACATCTCATTTGTTAAGAATGGTTGTCATATTAGGAGGTCAAATGATCAAGAGATCATTTTGACTGGCTATAGAAAGAGGAATGTCTACTGCCTAGACATTATGTATGAGACCAATATTTCTCAAGTGTGTCTTGTAGCTGATGAGACAGTCTCTCATTGTGTCAAATGGCACAAGAGGCTAGCCCATCTAAACTACAAGACAATTGACAAACTCTTTAGCAAAGAGTTAGTGAGGAATGGTCCTCAAGTTAAGTGTATTAAAGATGGTATTTGCTCAGCTTGTCAAAAGGGCAAGCAGACTAGATCCACCTTTAGAAGCATTGAAAACAAAGATGCTGTGAGGTGTTTATACCTCTTGCATATGGATCTCTTTGGTCCAATGCCAGTTCACAGCCTAGGTATGAAGGTATATACCTTTGTAGTTGTAGATGACTACTCAAGGTTTTCCTGGGTGTTCTTTCTAAGACAGAAATCTGAAACACCCAATGTCTTCTATAGCTTTGTTAGACAAATTCAGAATGAACTAAATAGTACAGTGGTCAAAATAAGAAGTGACCATGGTACTGAGTTTCAGTCTGATAGCATGAAAAAACTATGTCAAAATAAGAGTTTTCTTCACCAAGGACACCTCAGCAAAATGGCATTGCTGAGAGGAAGAATAGAACCTTGATTGAGGCTGGTAGGACCCTATTAAGTGATACATCACTACCAGAATACTTCTGGGCTGAAGCAGTCAATACTGCATGCCATGTTATTAATAGGGCTACCATAACTAAAAGTCTCAACAAGACCCCCTATGAGGTTGTGAAAGGCAGGAAACCAAACCTATACTACTTCAGAATCTTTGGTTGTAAGTGTTTTATACTTAACAATGGAAAGTCTTACTTGACTAAGTTTGCTGCCAAGTCCCAAGAGGGAATTTTTGTTGGGTACAGCAACAATAGTAAGGCATATAGAGTCTATAACTTGTCAACTCAAGTTATAGAAGAGACTGTACATGTAGTATTTGATGAAACTAGGCTTATTAACAATGAGTTGTCTAGTAGTGTATACAGCTCCTCAGGTATAACCAAGAAGATGGACAAGCTTACTATAGAAGAAGTACCTACTGCAAGACAGCAAGTAGAAGACAGTGGCTGTTGTCCAGGGGGAGAACTACATGTACCAATTGCTGATGAAGTACAAGGAGTACAGCAAGATGAAGAAGTTGAAGAAGTTCAACCTGAAGCCAGGATGCCTCCAGCCAATAGGCATCTTAGAGATCATCCAGCTGAACAAATCATTGGTGATCCAAGACAAGGGGTACAAACAAGGAGCAGAAACCTGAATGCAGCAATCTACTCCAGTTTTCTATC
Organism: Platanthera guangdongensis; assembly: GCA_039583875.1. Classification (NCBI taxonomy): domain Eukaryota; kingdom Viridiplantae; phylum Streptophyta; class Magnoliopsida; order Asparagales; family Orchidaceae; genus Platanthera; species Platanthera guangdongensis. The sequence continues at coordinate 83,045,906 of CM077149.1, read as the reverse complement.
CCAAGTTGAACCAAAGAAGTTTGAAGAAGCCATTCAAGACCCTCTTTGGATTGAGGCAATGCAAGAAGAACTCAATCAGTTCAAGAGGTGCAAGGTCTGGGAGCTTGTTCCTAAACCTAAAGACCACAATATAATTGGAACCAAGTGGATCTATAGGAACAAGATGGATGAACAAGGAGTCATCATTAAGAACAAAGCAAGATTGGTTGCTAAAGGATATAGGCAGGAAGAAGGTGTTGATTTTGATCAAACCTTTACTCCAGTAGCCAGACTGGAAGCCATAAGGATGTTCCTGGCCTATGCAACCTTTCAAGGATTTAAAGTTTACCAAATGGATGTCAAGTCAGCATTTCTAAATGGTAATCTTAAAGAAGAAGTCTATGTGGAACAGCCCTCAGGTTTTGTTGATTCAACTCTACCTAATCATGTCTATAGACTTAGGAAAGCTTTATATGGGTTAAAGCAAGCCCCTAGGGCTTGGTATGAAACTCTATCTAGTTTCCTCATTGAGAATAAGTTCATAAGGGGGAAAATAGACAAGACTCTATTCCTTAGGGAATGTAGAGACAAAGTAATACTAGTCCAAATATTTGTAGATGACATTATATTTGGGTCTACTGAAAGTAGCCTTTGCAAAACGTTTGCAAAGCTAATGCAAGGTCAATTTGAGATGAGTAGTATGAGAGAGCTAAAGTTCTTCTTGGGTCTCCAAGTAAGACAAACTGAGAGTGGTTTATCCATATGCAAGTCCAAGTTCACTCTAGAACTCATAAGGAAGTATGGTATGGATTCATCCAGCACCATGAAGACTCCTATGGGGTCAAGTATGTCTCTTAGCAAGGATGATGCAGGGAAACCTGTAGATGAAACCTTGTATAGAGGGATAGTTGGCTCCCTATTATATTTGACTACAAGTAGACCAGATATCATGTATGCTACATGTGTCTGTGCAAGGTATCAAGCCTGCCCCAAAGAGTCTCATTTGACAGCAGTCAAAAGAATATTGAGATATCTAAAGGGCACTCCTTATCTTGGCCTCTGGTACCCTAGGAATGAGGATTTTGATCTAACGGGTTATTCAGATGCAGACTTTACAGGATGCAAAGAAGACTGAAAAAGCACTACTGGAACCTGTCAATTCCTAGGTGGAAGACTGATTTCATGGAGTAGCAAAAAGCAAACAAGTGTGGCTATCTCCACTGTAGAATCAGAGTATGTGGTTGTAGGAAGTTGCTGTGCTCAACTTATGTGGATACAACATCAGCTTGAGGACTATGGATTTCAGGTAAGTAGAACTCCACTCTTTTGTGATTCTACAAGTGCTATATCAATTGCACATAACCCTGTTTCTCATAGTAGAACTAAACATATTGAGATAAAATATCATTTTCTTAGGGAGCATGTAGAGAAAGAAGATATTTTACTAGAATATGTTAAAACTGATAATCAACTAGCTGATATGTATACTAAGCCCCTAGAAGAAGCTAAGTTCAATAGGTTTAAAATTGAACTAGGAATGATAAACTTAGAGTAAGTTTATAGAATTGGAAATGACTAAGTAAAAAGGTGTCGACACACAGAGATCTCTGTGTCGACACAGAATAGTGGTGTCGACACTTCAGGAAAAAGGTGTCGACACATCTAGGAGGTTGGTGTCGACACTTCAGAATATTAGTGTCGACACATGACAAGTTGGTGTCGACACAACCAAGGTGGTGTCGACACATAGTGTTTACTCAGAATTATCTAAGTAAAGTCTCGACTATGTGTCGAGTTAAGTGGTGTCGACACATAAAAGAGTGTCGACACATATATTATGTTGACTAAACTTGTGTCGACACATATGTGTCGAGACATTATAAGTCAGTGTCGACACTTATCGACATTGTCGACACAATTTAAGTTAGCGGCCCGTCTTTTCATCTTCAAAATTAGAAAGGTATAAATAGGGTTTTGCCTTAGTCTGTCGACATGCTTTCAAAAGTTTCGAGACCAAAACTTGTGTGTCGACACCTCTCTTCTCTCCAATCATATTCTTCAAACCCTAATGGCGCCAAAGCATGAGGAGAACGTCAACGAAGGCTACGAGCTGGTGCGCAATGCTTTTGATGATGCAGAACTGGAGATCAAGACTGTAGTAACCCTAGTTGCTGACTCAGGGTTAGAATATCTTGTTTCAGAGCCAACTAAAATCTGGAAGAAAGAGGTACTGGAATTCCTCAATGGTGCTGAAGTGGACGAATCTGGATTCAAGATCAAATCCAGGGTTCATGGTGAAAAAGTAAAGGTCTCTCCAAAAAGTCTGAGGAAAGTACTACAGTTACCAAGAACTAAAGAAGAAGAAGAAGTTACTGCTTCTAAGACCAGGGAAGCTCTAACTTGGTGTGGACTAGATTCTAAGATGAAGATTGGTTCAGTCTTCAATAGAAAAGGAATGAACAGTCAGGGGAAATTCCTGTCTGAAATTGTTGGGAAAGTGATATTGAGCAAGCCAGGAGGGCATGACAGAGTGTCTGCCTATATGTTTAGTATTATGACAAGGATAATCTTCTCTCTGAAAACTGACTGGTCTGTAGTAGTTTTTGAGAAGATTAAAGAAAGCCTAAAGAAGCCAAACTTGGGCAGGATCATAAGTCTATACCTTGCTGGAAGTATTCCAGAGATAATGAGTCAAGCAGCTGGAACAAAAATCAACCATATGAGAAAGATGGATATGAGGATCTTCTCCAGATGGGACAGGGTGTTGTCTAAGGAGATGCCAACCCATGAGAAGATCATTCCTGAGAAAGTATCACCTCAAAAGAAGAAGAGGAAAGCTGCTCCAGTGGCTCAGGATCCATCCAGCAGCTCTGAAAGTGAAGAGCAAGTTGTCTTCTCACCTGATGAGAATGAAGAAGAAACTGTTATGAAATCTCCAGCTCAACAGGTAGTTGCTGAGAGGCAGGGGGAGCTACCACCAGCTAGCCCCTTACACCAGGATCAAGTCCAGGGGGAGCCACTAGTTGTGGAAAAACCCACTCCTCTTGAAAGTGAGCAAGCTACAACCACAATTCTAGAGGTAATCACTGAGCTTAATGCTTTGGTTTTTCCTATAGAAGATACTGATTTGTCTGATGTTTATCAGCAATCACAGATTCATAGTCAAGTCCCAGATGTTGTCTTGGAGGACACATCTGTTACAGTTGAAGTTGTATCTGATCAAGTAGTATCTGATCAAGTGGTTGATGAGCCAAGAATTTCTCCAGCTCATTCTCCACAAGAATACACAATGGAAGATCTGTTCCTTAACCTGGATTAACAAGACTTTGACAAGGACAATGCTGCTGCTGAAGAAGAGAATGCTCCAGTTGAGGGGGAGCAAGTGCCAATTGTTGAAGAGCCTGCAAGGACAGAACCTGAAAAGCCTCAAGCTGTTGAAGAGCTACCTAAGGAGAGGGTAGAGATAGCCAGCACATCAGCTTCTGAAGATGAGGAGACTTCAAGGGCCAAGAAAAGAAAGTTTCAAGTATTCAGAAGAAGAAGCCAAAGTTATAAGAAGGCTCTCCAAACTGTTGCTCCACAGCCTATATCACTGCCAGCACCAACTATTGATTATAATGCACTGATGGTTTCTATGCAGATTAAACTGGATGAACATAGGCAAGCTATTGAGAAGTATGTTGATGAAGGGCAGAAATCTTTGCAATTTGATCTGGCCCAGGATATCAAGTCAATAAGATTTGAGATGAATCTTAATAAGAAGGAGATGACAGACTGCTTCCACAAGGGAGGGAATGCAGTGGTGTACTTGGCTACACACCAGGAGAAGATAAAAGCACAAGTTGATGACTTTGTAGTCAAGCAAGGATATGTACTTGAAAATCAAATTAGGATGAATGATAATTTGACTGCATCTCACAATGCTATAGTCACAGAGCTGAAGAATCTAGCTGCAGGGCAGACTCCAGCTACTATTAAAGCAGAATTTGACAAAGTCTTTCAAGAAGAAATCACTGCTGTTAAGACTGCCATCCAAGACTCACAGAAGATCATCACTGACAAACTCCAAAGGTTAAAACCTTTCTTTAAAGATGGAGTCAATTATTTGGATAATCAAGTGAGATTTCAAAAAGATGATGTGAGAGATCACATAGAAAGAGAAGTCATAAAGGGGGAGAGAGTGTTAGTCAAAGCCAGCTCTGATCATGCTAAATGGATTTCTAATTCTATCAGAGCTACTCTTGGATATCCTCCTCTTTGTGATGATGACAATGTTGCTGAATCTGGAATTCATCCTGCATATCTTGGAGGGGAGCAACCTAAAGTGGCTCAAGTCATCTACCCTCCTCCAGATTTTGATATGATTCATGCTGACATACAGTCCATGTATAGCCCACCTGGGGGTAAGGATAATGTCATCATAGAAAAGATAGTCCAGCCAATCTCTGAAGTTATGCAAGAAGCTATGCAGAAAGAAGAAGAAACTAGATTGTCAAAGAAGAGGTTCAGGGAGCAAGCTGAACAAAGACCTGACTTTGAGCAGTGGAGCCCCACCTCTAGGAATATTATATTGACTGCATGGAAAGCTGCAAAAGATAACATTCAAGACAGGAACAAGTGATTTTCTGAGGCTGAATGGAGAAAGCATGAGTCAAGGCAGGAGGCTATAGTCCAATACAGGAGAAAGGCCATGATGGGAAAGCTACCTCCTACTGCTCTGGAGCCTAGCAAGTACTTTCCCAAGCCTTATCATTATTTTGAAAGGCAAAAGATTAAAGCAGAAGAGCTAAAGAAGAAAGATCTGAAAGGCAAGAAGCCTGCTGATGCTGAGGTTGCTGAAGCTCCTGTTCAAGCCAAAGTACAAGCTGGAAAAGGAATAGTGATCAAGGAGCCTGAACAGAAATAGAATTAGAAATTTCTTAAAAGTTTACTATGTAATCTTTTTGATGTAAAACATTCTGTAAACTTTTGAAAATGAATATGACAGATATTAGAACAATGTGTTATATGTTAAATCTATTTCATATTTGTTCTGTGATGATGTCTATGTATACATGTTTAATTGATACATGTTTATGATTGCCCTGCTATATATAATCCTGTTTTACATCATTTTGTAATTTTTTTTATGAATGGTATATATCATTGACTAAGGGTTATGAATTCTCCAAATAGGGGGAGATTGTTGGGTACATTGGTTCAAATGTACCTGATTTGAAGAAGGCTCACCCAACTCAATGATATACATCAAAATGTATTTGATGTGTTTTGAGTTTACTTGTGCAGGCTAAGTATTTGCAGGAAAGAAGAAAAAGTTTCTAAGTCCATGTGTCGACACCCAGAGGGAAAGTGTCGACACTTAAGAAGACTTGTGTCGACACCCAGGCAAGCAGTGTCGACACTTGGAGTATTTGTGTCGACACCAAGGATGCTGAGTCGACACCAGACAGAAAGTGTCGACACAAGGAGCTGTGTCGACACTCAGTGAAGCAAAATGCAGTGAAGCAGTGTCGACACTTAGCAGTTGTGTCGACACCCAGTGAAACTGTGTCTACACCAGAAAGTGTCGACACTTGAAGATGTGTCGACACTCAGCAAAAGTCAGCAGAGACTAAGTACAAGTGTCGACACTCAGAACAATGTGTCGACACACAACAGAAGAGTCAACACTTGAAGAAAGTGTCGACACAAGAACAATGTGTCGACACTTAGCAGAAGAGTCAACACTTGAAGTAAGTGTCGACACCCAGAACAATGTGTCGACACCTAGCTGAAGACTCAACACTTGAAGAAAGTGTCGACACAAGGAGCTGTGTCGACACTTAGCAAAGATCAGCAAAGTTCAACAAAATATTCTAAGTACAAGTGTCGACACTAAGGGAATGTGTCGACACTCAGCCAGAGTCTCGACAGAAGAAGAATGTGTCGACACCCAGAGCAATGTGTCGACACTCAGCAAGTATCAACACTGAAGACATGTGTCGACACCAAGAAGCAGTGTCGACACTTAACAGATTCAACACATGAAGATGTGTCGACACAAAGGAGATGTGTCGACACTTAGAAGAATTCAGCAAAATACTGAAGTACAAGTACTTGTGTTGACACTCAATTTCAGTGTCGACACATGAAGAAGAAGTAGTGTCGAAAAATAAAATCTACAACACAAGGAGTTGTGTCGACAACTTGTAGACTAGTGTCGACACTTAAACAACATGTGTCGACACTTGGTCTATAAGTGTCGACACTTAAAGACAGATAGTCTCGACACTTCTAGACAGTTACAGAATTTTCAAGAACTGACTGGATGACTTGACAGCTGCCATTCCAGCCGGTCTACAGCACCTGTCAGAGTTGTCAGAAATCAGTTATGGACCGGACCAGCCGGTTACCATGAAGAAGGCCTATAAATAGGCTTATGCTATCTACAGAAAGTAGTTGATTAAGAGGTTGAAGAGATTGATTGAACACAAGTCCAAGTTCAGATTAAAAGAAGATCTAGCTATCAAGTGAAGATCTAAGAAGTTGGAGAGAGAGAGCTCCATCCAAGAAATCAGCTGTTGGAACCAGGCTGAGAAGAAGGGTTCAGATTCACTCTGAATCTTAAGTAGCAGAGATCAAGGATCAACTGCAGAAGGAGTCAATCTTATTGAGTTCTACTTTCAAGAAGCTTTGAAGAAAGCTAAGTCAGATTGATTTCAGCTGAGTTCTTCCAAGAACTCATCAAGAAACTCACAACTCCCCTCTCTTGTCTCTGGGTTGCTGAGTTAACAATTTTGTATTCATTTTATCTTGTAGGATCCTTTGGATCTGAGTCTTGTAAGCCTATAATTATAAAGGCTGAGTGTAGGGCTTGAGAGCCTGAGTGTAGGAGATTGAAATCTCTGAGTGTAGGCCTTGGTGGCTGAGTGTAGGCCTTGGTGGCTGAGTGTAGGCCTTTGTGGCTGAGTGTAGGCTTTGTGAAGAAGCTGAGTTGTAGGGACTTGGGCCTGAGGTGTAGGAACCAGTTTTGGGTTCTGAGATAGTGGAGGAGTTTGGCCGAATCTAGTACACTGCTAGATAGGCGAAGGGGGAAAGTGGATGTACCCAAACCTTGGGGAACCACTATAAAACTGTGTGTCTTCTGTGTGCTGTGGTTTGCTGTGAATGCTGTGTGATTGCTGTGAAATAGTAGATATAAATCTGTGTTAAAAACTGATTGTTTCCATAAAAAGTTAAAAAGAATTTGGTCACCTATTCACCCCCCCTCTAGGTGTTTAGGTACAATATCTTTCAGTTATATGCCATGCGAGAGATGGGGGTGTTACAATTTGGTATCAGACTTCTGGTTACGGTCAGGATTAAATGAATTCGTGGGCGAATTCTTTTAAGGGGTGGTGAGCACATGTGTGCGTCATCGTTATAACATCAAAAAGAACCCATGAATGTCCACTTAGGAATGAAAATACACTTGTTTGGTGGAACCTGAGTGTTCCAATGATTGCTTTTAGCAATTTGTTTGTCGTCTAATCATGTGTCTTTGCTACTATAGGCAGCTGGGAGCGGTGCTGGTCAGTCAGAGCGTCCGCAATCAGCGGAAAGTAGTGCACCAAGGGACGTGCCTGCTACACCTCCTTCAGCGGAAACCATCAGGATGGTGGCTGAGGCAGTGTTCGCAATGATAAATGCCCAACCTGCAGGGCAAATGCATCGCGCACCTCCTGTGAATGAGCAAGAACCGGTTAGGGTGGCAGAGCCGAGAGTGGTGGAACGCGCAGCAGTGGAGTTGGTAGAGCCGAGAAGAACTACGGAGAGGCAGTTAAAGCATGTGATGGGCTTTAATCCGCCGAGGTTTAATGGGGTTGGAACGCCAACTCAAGCTGAGGATTGGCTCTTCCATAAAGAGGGTCTTGACGGCCACAATAACTGAAGAGTGACAGAAGACCACCATAGCGACTTTCCTTTTGGAAGGTGAAGCGAGGCTATGGTGGGACGAGATGGAGTTTCATCTTCTAGTGGGAAGGCAACTTGCGGATGTGCCGATGGAAGAATTTTCAAGATTGTTCCTAGCCAGATTTGTACCCTCTGCTCAGAAGTTGGAAATGGAGAATCAATTTCTTGGGTTGACTCAGGGATCCAGAAGCGTGGACGAATATCTGCATGAGTTCACACGGTTGGGTCGTTATGCTGGTGTTATGTTTACAGAAAAAGAGAGGAAGACCAACCGATTCTATGAGGGTCTTCGCGGCGATTTACAGTTACTCCTTGCTGGGCCTAAGGCGCAGGGCTTCCTAGCCTTGGTCAATTCGGCCCGATCGTTGGAAAAGGTTGCGAAGAAAGTTCAAGAGAAGAAGGACCCAGGAGAAAGGAAGACTGAGTTCAAGGTGTCATATAATAAGTCAAGTTTCCGCAGGTGGAACAAGAAGCGGAGGACTTCGAACTCAGCCCCTTCGGCTGATGTGTCGGGGGCAACTACAAGCCGAGTCCCCGGAGCTTGCTACAACTGCGGGAAGACGGGGCATTTTGATCGGGAGTGTTGGAGCGGACGTTCAAAGTCCGAGAGGAGACCTGGAGCGACTTATGAGGAGAAAGGGAAGGCGGTGGAGTCAACCGCGTCCCATCATGCTCCAGCCTAGCCTAGAGTCTACAACCTTGGTCTGTAGGAGGCCATAAAGCAAACGGACGTGGTGACAGGTATGAGTTAAATTACAGTGGTTTAACGTTTATAGTTGTTACCTTTGTATTTGTTAGCTTACGTGTGTCAGTGCTAGGCTTTGTGTTAATTTTTGGGTTTCCGGCAAGAGCCCTTTTTGATACGGGAGCATCACATTCCTTCTTGTCCGAAAAACTTATATCGCACATCGGAGTTCCGTTCTCGATGGCAGAAAACAAGTTGGATGTGTTGTTGCCTAATGGGTGCTCAATGCGTGCGGATAGGATTTGTGTTGTCAAGATTCGGATTGGAGACCGGGAGTTTGATTTGCGGGCGTTGATTCTACCATTAGTGGAGTTCGACGTAATCTTTGGTATGGATTGGCTCTCGGAGCAAAGTGCATGTATTGATTGCAGCCGTAAAGAATTCAAGTTGGGTCTGGACACTGATCGAGAGACTACTTTTGCGGGCATGAAGGGGTCAGGGAAATTTCTGCTGTCAGCCCTTCAAATGTTCAAGGCAGTTCGGTCTGGGGCAGAACTATATGTCACTCTAGTGCAGACCTCGACGCCTAAGCATAGTTTGGATAACATCCCAGTTGTGTCCGAGTATCCTGATGTGTTTCCAGATGGTCTCCCAGGAGCCCCTCCTCAGCGGGAGATAGACTTTACTATAGAGCTGGTACCGGGTGCCAAACCGGTGTCACGCTCCCCCTATCGGATAGCCCCAAGAGAAATGGCAGAGTTGAAGGTGCAACTGCAAGAGTTGCTAGAGCAAGGTTATGTACGTCCAAGTTCGTCTCCTTGGAGCGCACCAGTTCTCTTTGTCAAGAAGAAAGATGGGAGCTTGCGGCTTTGTATCGATTATCGGGAATTGAACAAACTTACGAAGAAGAACAAATATCCAATCCTGAGGATTGACGATCTATTTGATCAGTTGGTTGGATAAACTGTATATTCGAAGTTAGATTTGAAGTCCGGTTACTATCAGTTGAGGATAAGGGAGAGAGACATCCCAAAGACAGCATTCAGTACACAGTTTGGGCATTACGAGTTCACGGTTATGCCGTTTGGGTTGACGAATGCGCCGTCCGTGTTTATGGATCTGATGAATAGGACGTTCAGAGAATACCTGGATCAGTTTGTGATAGTATTTATCGATGATATCCTGGTGTATTCGCGGTGCGAGGAGGATCACTACAAGCATTTACACATGGTGTTCGAGACATTGAGGAAAAGTCAGTTGTATGCAAAGTTCTCCAAGTGTGAATTCTGGTTATCCTCGATAGCGTTCCTTGGTCATGTTGTCAGTGGAGAAGGAATAGCTGTGGATCCGGCGAAGATAGTGGCGATACGGGAGTGGCCTACTTTGACTACGGTGGCAGAGGTCCGGAGTTTTCTGGGGCTTGCTGGCTACTACAGGCGCTTCGTAGAGAACTTCTCGCGGATATCACTACCACTCACGACGTTGACAAGAAAGGATCAGAAGTTTGTGTGGTCTTCAGAGTGCGAACAGGCTTTTGAAGAATTGAAGAGGCGGTTGACCACAGCGCCTATTTTATGTTCGCCAAGTGGAACCGAAGGGTTCGAGATTTATAGTGATGCTTCGGGCAGTGGTTTGGGCTGTGTTCTGCTACAGCATGGGAGAGTGATAGCTTATGGTTCACGACAACTGAAGGTTCACGAGAGGAATTATGCGGTCCACGACTTAGAGTTAGCGGCCGTAATATTTGCTCTAAAGCTTTGGAGGCACTATCTGTACGGTGTGAAGGTCGATATTTACACCGATCATAAGAGTTTGAAGTACCTGTTGGACCAAAAGGATCTGAACATGAGGCAGCGGAGGTGGATGGAGTTCTTAGGGACTACACCTTCAAGATACATTATGTGCCTGGGAAGGGAAATGCAGTGGCGGATGCGTTGAGTCGTAAGATTCCTGCACAAGCCAACTGGTTATCAGTACATGATAAGAGATTGGTCCAAGAGTTGGAGGCATTGGAGATATCTTGCGTCGATAAGCAGTCTAGTGCTGAGGCGAAACTGTTTTGGACAGAGGTGCAGTGTGACCTAGCGGATAGAGTTCGGCGGGCTTTGGTTCAGGATAGCAGCATGAAGCAAATCGTGGATGAAGCTTTGGATGGGTCAAATTCCCAGTTTGTGGTTGAAGAAGGGTTGCTAAGGAAGGACGGTCGTCTATGCGTTCCTAGTGCGGATACTTATATGAAAACACATAAGCAAAGGGATCTTTTGCAGGGCTCCTATTGTATAAAAAGTCTCATACCAATTTATACGATAGGGTGTCGGTGTTCTAACAAGCATCCATATATATTTACTGAATAAAAACCTTAACTTATAAGCACGCTCATGCGAACTTGAAAGAAATTGTACCTAATCACCTAGATGGGGGGGGGGGGTGAATAGGTGACTAAATCTTTTTTTAAACTTTTTAGGCAGATTGAAGATTATATCACAGAGTTATAATTACTACTTCACAGAAATCAATCAACAATCACAGAATCAAACATGTACACATTGAACACACAGATTTATAATGGTTCCCCAAGGTTTGGATACATCCACTTTCCCCCTTTCGCTTATCTAGTAGTGTACTAGATTCGGCCAAACTCCTCCACTATCTCAGATCCTCAGATCTTACACTCAGAACCCAAAACAGGTTCCTACAGCTCAGTCCCAAGGCCCTACAACTCAGTCTTCTCCAAAGACCTACACTCAGCCACAAGGCCTACACTCAGCCACAACAGGCCTACACTCAGAGAACTAGATCTCCTACACTCAGGCACACAGGCCCTACCACTCAGCCTTTATAATTGCAGGCTTACAACTCAGATCCCTAAGGATCCTACAAGAAATATAGAATACAAAGAATATACCTACAACTCAGAAAAGGAGAGATGAGTTGACAGGTTCTTGATGAGTTCTTGGAAGAACTCTGCTGAGATCAACCTCACTTGGCTTTCTTCAAAGCTTCTTGAAAGTAGAACACAATAGGATTGATTCTCTGCAGCTGATCTTCAATCACTGCAACTTAAGATTCAGAACTAGGTCTGAACCCTTCTTCACAGCCTGGTTCCAACGGCTGTCTTCTTGGAAGTAGCTCTCTCTCTCCAACTTCTTAGATCTTCACTTGATTCTTCAATGAATAGCTAGATCTTCTTCTCTTTTTCAATCTCTTGATCATCTCTTTCTGTTTACGGTATAAGCCTATTTATAGGCCTTCTTCATGGTGACCGGCTGATCCGGTTCCTAACAGCTTTCTGACATCTCTGACAGGTGCAGTAGACCAGCTAGAATGGCAGCTGTCAAGTCATCCAGTCAGTTCTTGAAATATCTGTAACTGTCTGAAAGTGTCGAGACAATTTGTCTTTAAATGTCGACACTTATAGACCAAGTGTCGACACAAGTTGACTAAGTGTCGACACTAGCCTTCAAAGTGTCGACACAACTCCTTGTGTTGTAGAATTCACTTCTCGACACAGCTTCATCAATATGTGTCGACACTGATATTGAGTGTCGACACAACTCCTTGTTCTTCAGTACTTAGTTGAATTCTTGTAAGTGTCGACACAACTCCTTTGTGTCGACACATATTCATGTGTTGAACTTGTTCAGTGTCGACACATCTTCTTGGTGTCGACACATGCCTTCTGTGTTGATACTTGCTGAGTGTCGACACATCTGCTTGGTGTCGACACATTCTTCTTCTGTTGAGACTTTGGCTGAGTGTCGACACATCTCCTTTGTGTCAACACTTGTACTTAGAATTTTTATTGAACTTTGCTGAGTGTCGACACAGACTCCTAGTGTCGACACTTTTTTCATGTATTGAGTCTTCTGCTGAGTGTCGACACATTCTTTCTTATGTCGACACTTTCTTCAAGTGCTGAGTCTTCTGCTGAGTGTCGACACATTCTTTCTTGTGTCGACACTTTCTTCAAGTGCTGAGACTTCTGCTGTGTGTCGACAAATTCCTCATTATGTCGACACTTATACTTAGACTCTGTTGAAATTTGCTAAGTGTCGACACAGCCTCCAAGTGTCGACACTTTCTGATGTAGACACAGTTCCTCTGGGTGTCGACACAGCTTCTAAGTGTCGACACTTCTTCACTGGACTTCTCTTCATTGAGTGTCGACACAGCCTTCATGTGTCGACACTTTCTGTCTGGTGTCGACTCTGCATCCTTGGTGTCGACACAATTACTCCAAGTGTCGACACTGCTTGCCTGGGTGTCGACACAAGTCTTCTTAAGTGTCGACACTTTCCTTCTGGGTGTTGACACATGGACTTAGAAACTTTTCAGCTTTCCCTGTAAATACTTGACCTGCACAACTAAACTCAAAAACACATCAAATACATTTTGATGTATATCATTGAGTAGGGTGAGGCTTCTTCAAATCAGGTACATTTAAACCAATGTATCCAACAATCTCCCCTATTTGAAGAAGTCATAACCCTTAGTCAATGATATACACCATACATAATAAAATCACAGTATGATGTAAAATAGGATTATGCAATCAGGGAAAGTACATAAACATGTATTAAACAAAACATGTACACACATATATCTCAGAACAAATATGTAATAGAGTTTTTCACACACCACATTGTTCTAACAACTTTGTCATATTCATTATACAAAAGTTTACAGAGTGTTTAAAATCAAAAGATTACAACTATAAACTAAAGATAATTCTATTCTATTTTTGCTCAGCCTCCTTGATAACTATGCCCTTCCCAGACTGTATCTTTGCTTGCACAGGGGCTTCAGCATCTTCAGTAGCAGCAGGCTTCTTGCCTTTAAGATCCTTCTTCTTTAACTCTTCAGCTTTAATCTTCTGCCTCTCAAAGTAATGATAAGGCTTGGGAAAGTACTTGCTAGGCTCCTGGGCAGTAGGAGGTAGCTTTCCCATCTTAGCCTTTCTCCTGTATTGCACAATGGCTTCTTGCCTGAACTCATTCTTTCTCCATTCTAGTTCAGAATACCACTTGTTTCTGTCTTGAATATTATCCTTGGCAGCCTTCCATGCAGTTAAGATAATATTCCTTGAAGTGGGGCTCCATTGTTCAAAATCAGGCCTTTGTTCAGCTTGCTCTCTGAACCTCTTTTTAGACAATTTATCTTCTTGTTCCTTCAGTATAGCTTCTTGTATAGCCTCAGATACTGACTGAACCACTTTTTCTATGATGACATTGTGCTGTCCCTCAGGTGGGCTATACATTGATTGTATATTTGCTTGTATCATATCAAAGTCTGGTGGAGGATAGATCACCTGAGCTACTTCAGCTTGCTCACCTCCAAAATAAGCAGGATTAATCCCAGACTCTGCTACATTGTCATCATCACATAATGGAGGATATCCAAGGGTGGCTCTGATGGAATTGGAAATCCATTTTGCATGATCAGAGCCTGCTTTGACTAACACCCTCTCCCCCTTTATGACTTCTCTTTCAATATGATCTCTTAGATCTTCTTTCTGGAATCTTATTTGGGCATTTAGATAATTGAGTCCATCCTTGTAAAAAGGTTTCAACCTTTGGAGCTTTTCAGTTAGGAGCTTCTGGGAATCTTGAATTGCAGAAGTTACAGCAGTTAGGCTTTCTTGCAATTCTTTGTCAAATTCCACTTTGGCAGTGGTCAGGGCTACATTCTGGGCAGTGGCTATATTCTTAAGTTCAGTGACAATTGCATTGTGGGAAGCTGTCAAATTACCATTCGTTCTTATTTGATTTTCCAGAACATAGCCTTGCTTTACTTCAAGTTCATCCACTTGAGCTTTGATTTTCTCTTGATGTGTAGCCAAGTACACCACTGCATTCCCTCCCTTGTGGAAGCAGTCAGTCATCTCTTTCTTATTCAGATTCATCTCAAATCTTATAGACTTAATATCTTGGGCAAGATCAAACTATAAAGACTTATGCCCCTCATCCATATATGTTTCTATTGCTTTCCTGTGCTCATCAAGCTTTATTTGCATTGCAACCATCAGAGAACTGTAATCTATAGATGGTGCTGGCTGTGGTGTAGGCTGTGGTGCAATAGTTTGCAAAGCCTTTTTGTAAGTTTGGCTCCTTCTTTTAAAGACTTGGAATTTCCTTTTCTTTGCTCTTGCAGCCTCCTCATCTTCAGAAGCTGATGTGCTGGCTATTTCTACCCTCTCCCTAGGTAGCTCCTCATCATCCATTGGCTTCTCAGGCTCTTTCCTTGCAGTTTCTTCTAGAATCTCTACTTGCTCCCCCTCAACTTGGGCCTTCTCCCCCTCAGCAGCAGCACTTTCCTTCTCAAAGTTTGTTTGGAGAAGATCAGGGAAAAGTTCTTCCAAAGTAAACTCTTGTTGATGAGGGGGTGGAGAATTCCTGATCTCATCAACTTCTTGATCAGACATTACTTGATCTGCAATAGATGTGTCCTCCATGACAACATCTTGGGGTTGACTAGGAACCTGAGGTTGATGATTTGCAGTAGATAATGTGTCAGTTATAACTGTATTCTCAATAGAGAAATCTAATTGGTTTATTTCAGTAATTACCTCAAGTATGGTTTGTGTAGCTCTTTCACTTTCTAGAGGAGTTGGCTCTTCAACCAGTAGAGACTCCCCCTGGATAGAATCCTGGTGAAGAGGGCTAGCCTGTGGTAGCTCCCCCTACCTGTCTGCAGCTACTTGTCTATCTGGAGACTTTCCAATAGTTCCAGTTTCTTGTTCATCATCTGGTGTAAAAACAACATGCTCTTCAGAGCTACTAGATGATTCTTGAGCCACTGGGGCTATCTTCTTCTTCTTCTTCTTTTGTGGGGATTCCTTCTCAGGAGTTGGCATTTCCTTAGTCAAGACCCTATCCCACCTTGAGAAGATCCTCATGTCCATCTTCCTCATGTGGTTGATTTTTGATCCTGCAGCTTGACTCATTACTTCTGGTATACTACCAGCCAAGTAAAGACTTAGTATCCTACCCAAATTGGGCTTCTTCAGGCTCTCCTTAATCTTCTCAAACACTACTCAAGACCAATCAGTATTTAGCTGGAAGATTAACCTTGTCATTAGAGTGAACATATATGCTGAAATCCTGTCATGCCCTCCAGACTTGCACAGGATCACCTTGCCAAAAATTTTAGAGAGAAATTTTCCGTGGCTGTTCATTCCCTTTCTATTGAATACTGATCCAATTTTCAGATAGGAATCCAGCCCACACCATGTTAAAGCTTCTCTGGTTTTAGAAGCAGAAACTTCATCTTCTTCCTTAGTCCTTTGTAGGTTTAGTACCTTTCTCAAACTCTTAGGTGAGACCTTCACCTTTTCTCCATGAACCCTTGACTTTATCTTGAATCCAGATTCGTCTAGGGTAGCTCCATTCAGAAATTCTAGAACTTCTTTCTTCCATATTTTGGTTGGCTCTGAAATAAGAAAATCTAACCCTGAGTTTGCAACGAGGGTTACCACATCCTTGATCTCTGGTTCTGCATCATCAAACGCGTGCCGCACCAGTTCATATCCTTCATTCACGTTCTCTTCGAGCTTGGGCGCCATTAGGGTTTGAAGAATTTGAATTGAGCGAAGAGAGGTGTCGACACACAAGTTTGGTCTCGAAACTTTGGTGAGCGTGTCGACAGACAATGGCGAAATCATATTTATACCTTTCTAGAATTGAAGATGAAAGGGCGCGTCAACAAACTTAAATTGTGTCGACACTGTTGAAAAGTGTCGACACAGACTTATAATGTCTCGACAACTATGTGTCGACACAAGTATAGTTGACAGAATATATGTGTCGACACTTGTTTATGTGTCGACACCACTTAACTCGACACTTAGTCGAGACTTTACTTCACTAATTCTGCATAAAGTCTAAGTGTCGACACCACCTTAGATGTGTCGACACCTATCCTGTATGTGTCGACACTAACTTTCTGAAGTGTCGACACCAACTTCCTAGATGTGTCGACACCATTTCTCTGAAGTGTCGACACCAATTCTCTGTCTCGACACAGACAACTCTGTGTGTCGACACTATTTTACTTAGCCATTTCTGTAAACTTATTCTAAGTTTATCATACCTAATTCAATTTTAAACCTATTGAATTTGGTTTCTTCTAAAGGCTTAGTATACATATCAGCTAGTTGATTATCTATATTTACATATTCTAGTGAAATATCTTCTTTTTCTACATGTTCCCTAAGAAAATGATATTTTATTTCAATATGTTTAGTTCTACTATGGGAAACAGGATTGTTTGCAATAGATATATCACTAGTAGAATCACAAAACAGTGGTGTTCTACTAACTTGAATACCATAATCCTCAAGCTGATGTTCTATCCATAGAAGTTGAGCACAACAACTTCCTGCAGCCACATATTCTGATTCTGCTGTTGAGATAGCCACACTTGTTTGTTTCATGCTACTCCATGATATCAGTCTTCCACCTAGGAATTGACAGGTACCAGTTGTACTTTTCCTATCTTCTTTGCAGCCTGCAAAATCTGCATCTGAATAACCTGTCAGTTCAAAGTCTCCATTCCTAGGGTAGCAAAGGCCTAGGTAAGGAGTGCCCTTAAGATATCTCAGAATCCTTTTGACTGATGTCAAATGAGACTCTTTAAGGCATGCTTGGTGTAACACCCCCTATCCGTCGCATAGCATATAGCAGTAGGTCCGGTCGGGGCCCGACGCCATATACCACAGACAGACTGGGTGGTTACTTATGGAAACCATCCAACCAATCTCAACGTCCTACGCAGAGCATTCTAGCGGAAGCAGTTTATAAAAGTTGTAAACAAAGAACCCAGCATTAGAGCACGAATGTCCACTAGTACAAAACAGGAATGTTATTACAAAATACTCAAAACAAGCCTTAAGGCCTTACAAAATGTTTCACTTGAATATTACATGATTTACAAACCACGGCACGCAGGCCGGTCATACATGAATAAAGCAATAAACATTTCCATTTGGGCCTTCGAGGGCCGGCTTCGCAAAAAGGGCTTTAGCCCGCTATTGACCGCTTGGTCCAGCTGCACCTGCAAGCAACAAACCACCGCACGGTGGCAAAACAAGGCAACAGTCAACAATGCTGACCAAATTATAACGATCCCGCCCCCAACTCGGGGCGGCGATGCTCCTTCCCTGCATTTCATTAGCATAAGCGAGCAATTTATATACTTAGCCATTTCATCACAGACATTGGCTCGCTCGGCCACACGCCCCGTGCACTCAGGGCACATTCTCGGTGAACGGTCGATGTCACGTCAATTAAAGCCATTAACATTCCGGACTCACCACCTCCACTTAGACGGCCAAACCTATGAGCAATTTGTCTTCCTGGCCTGGGTAACGACAATTTAAGCCATTGACCGCCAAAGACTCCCATCTATGCCAACGACAAGTGCCACGTAACCTTAGGTCTCTTTAACCGAACGACATAGAGCGGGTACGGTTCCATCTAACCCATGCTCACATCACAACGACAATTTAAGCCATTTGCGCGGGTCAAACTTTCACCGAGTCCCATTCTATCGCAAGTCACATAACCCCGTTATGTTCAAGTTGGCACTCAGGCCACCAAGTTGGCAAGATCTCGTATCCGCCCAGTTTTTCGGGTGCACCTTTGGGTTAGTCCCCAAGGCTCCCTGCTGCAATCTACCGCATAAAAAACCCGAAAAACAACCAATAGCACGGAGTCTTCTCTGGCCTTATGCAATGCAACATCACCGATCCAGACCAACATGTCCGGGTAGGCTTCACGCAACATGCCTACGTCCGTTCTCGCATACGGACTCTAAACAATGGGGACTTTACATATCTACCCGAAGGAACGCCTCCAACTCTCCGCAAACTCGCGGGAGCGGGCTTCCTATGCTAAAAAAAGAGCTATTCATGCTCAAGATGAGGATCGTTACCCTTGAGTTCCTCTTTGGCGCCATTGAAAAGTAATCAGATGGAAATCACCGCACTAGCGTTGCCTCCGTGGATCCGGAGTCGGCTTGCGAGTCGGAGCTCCGAAGCTCCTCCAATGGCGGATCTAGCTCCTTCTTCTTCCCTTAGCTCTCCTCTCTCTCCAAGGATTTGGAAAAGGATAAGGTATGAAAAGTGATGGATTTCTAAGTCAATCCATGGGTATATCCCTTCAGGAACATCCCCCAGCCGTTGGATCTCAAAACAAGGAAACGAACGGCTTCGATTCGGGACCGCAATGCCCAATCTGGGCCGAACACGGCCTGGCACACGCCCGTGTCCAGGGCCGTGTGCCGCATTCGCCGTCAAAATCGAATCACCTGGAACCTCACACGGGTATCGAACACGCCCGTGTTCGAGCTGACACGCCCGTGTTCCACCTCACACGGCCGTGTGGCCGGCCGTGTACCCCATGATTTTTCCCCATTTTCAACCCGAGCACTGCACGGGTTCTAGGACACGCCCGTGTCCTTTCCCGTGTCACCTTGACACGCCTGGGCCCCAGGCTGTGCACACGGGACACTTCGTCGATTGAAGATCGACGACTTGATGACACGGCCTTGGACACGCCCGTGTCCTAGGCCGTGTGCCCTGTCTCGACGATCGTCGAGTGAATCTCGACGACTCTCTGGGATGATCGTCAACAGGGGTCGACACGCCCTGCGACACGCCCGTGTCGCAGGACGTTTGCCCATTCTCGACGAATCGTCGAGTAAAACTCGACGACTTCACGGCTAAGTGTCGACACGGGTCGACACGCACTGCGACACACCCGTATCGCAGGCCGTGTGCCCACTCTCGTCGAATCGTCGAGTCAATCTCGACATCTTCGCGGCTAAGTGTCGACACACGCTTGACACGCCCTGGGACATGTCCTTGTCCCAGGCCGTGTGCCTGCTGCCAGAACCCAAACTGGCCCAAAACGTCCCCCTTTTTCTCCTTTGAGTTTCGGGGCGTTACAACTCTACCCCTCTTAAAAGAATTTCGTCCACGAAATTATATAAAGGAAAGACATACAAAACCAAAATTTGTACCTGAGCGGAACAACTCCGGATACTCGTCAAGCATAGTCTGCTCTCGCTCCCAAGAGAGCTCCTCACGACCGCAATTGTCCCACTGGACCTTGACCATCCTGATCTCTTTATTGCGTAGCCGCTTGACCTCCGAGTCTTCAATCCGCACGTGCTTGACCTTTGTCGTTAGCCCACTATCCACCGGCACTTGATCGACCGCGATCACTTGCGTAGGCTCTTGTACCGCCTTCCGAAGCACCGAAATATGGAATACATCGTGTAAACCACTAAGCTCCACTGAAAGCTTCAACCGATAGGCTGCTTCCCCAACTCGCTCCAGAACCTCGAACGGTCCAAGGTACCTCGGGCTTAGCTTTTTCAATCGCCGCACCCGCGAGACACCCTTGAACGGCTTGATCTTTAAGTATACATAATCGCCCACAGCGAACTCCGCGTTCCTGTGCTTGGCATTATAGTACTTTGCTTGCCGGTCCTGAGCGATAAGCAACCTCTCCCGAATGGTTCTCACCAAAGAAGTAGCATCATCCGCTTCCGATTGCTTATACAACTTTGACTCACCCGTTTCTAACCAAGACAACGGCGTGCGACATCTTCTACCATATAGGGCCTCGAAGGGTGCCATTTGAATACTCGCTTGGTAGCTGTTGTTGTATGCGAACTCCACCAAATAAAGGTGGTCTTCCCACTGCTTTCCAAAATCTAAGACACACATGCGGAGCATGTCTTCCATGGTTCTATTAACCCTCTCGGTCTGCCCATCCGTTTGTGGATGGAAGGTTGTGCTAAACTTCAGCTTTGTTCCCAACATTTGCTGCACCAACCTCCAATTATTGGACGTGAACCGCCCATCTCGGTCACTCACGATGCTGCGGGCACACCATGAAGCCGTACTATGTTATCCACATAAAGCTTTGCCAGCTTCTCCACCGGATCATACTTCCTATGCGGAATAAAATGCGACACCTTCGTTAATCGATCAACAACCACCCAAATGGCATCGTTTCCCTTTTGTGACCTTGGCAAACCGTGCACAAAGTCCATAGAGATGTCGTCAAATTTCCACTCCGGAATAGGCAAGGACTTAAGAAATCCTTCCGGCTTTTGGCACTCCGCCTTTACCAAGGCGCAAGTTTGGCACTTCGCTACGTATAGCGCCACATCCTTCTTTAAACCCGGCCACCAAAACAGTTTCTTCACATCACGGTACATCTTCGTGCTCCCCGGGTGAATCGAGTACTTGGTATGGTGTGCCTCGTACAACAACTCCACCCGTAAATTGCCCACACTTGGGACGCACAACGACCGTCTTTCCACAGCAATCCGTCCTCCACGACGAATTGGGAATTTGACCCATCCAGAGCCTCTATCATGAACTGCTTCATATGAGCATCCATATCCAAAGCCTGCCGAATCCGATTAGCCAGGTCATATTGGACTTCAGTCCAATTCAGAACTGCTTCAGCACTAGATTGTCTATCCACACAAACAATCTCCAACGCCTCCAACTCCCGCACCAACCGCTCATCATGCACTGATAGCCAATTGGCTTGAGCTAGGGCTCGGCGACTCAACGCGTCCGCAACCGCATTCCCTTTGCCAGGCACGTAGTGGATCTTGAATGTATAATCCCCCAGGAACTCCATCCATCTACGCTGCCGCATATTCAGATCCTTCTGATCAATCAGGTACTTTAGGCTCTTGTGATCGGTGTAGATATCAATCTTCACACCGTACAAATAGTGTCTCCACAGCATCAAGGAAAAAATCACGGCCGCTAACTCCAAGTCATGGACCGGATAATTCCTCTCGTGCACTTTTAGCTGTCTCGAGCCATAAGCTATCACGCTTCCGTACTGCAGTAGCACGCAACCCAAACCGCTGCCTGAAGCATCGCTATATATCTCATAGCCTTCGGTTCCACATTGCGAACTTAGCACAGGCGCCGTGGTCAACCGACACTTCAATTCCTCAAAAGCTCGCGCGCACTCCGGCATCCAAACGAACTTATGCTCCTTCCTCATCAAAGTAGTGAGAGGTAACGCTATCCGCGAGAAGTTCTCTACGAAGCGCCTATAATAGCCGGCAAGCCCCAAAAAGCTCCGGACTTCTGCTACCGTAGCAAGCTCAGGCCACTCCCGTATCGCAACAATCTTCGCCGGATCCACAGCAATACCCTCTCCACTCACTATATGCCCGAGGAACGCCACTGAGGATAGCCAAAACTCGCACTTCGAGAACTTGGCATACAACTGATTTCTCCTTAGCGTTTCCAACACCAAATGAAGATGCTTGAAGTGATCTTCCTCACTTTGCGAGTACACCAAAATATCGTCGATAAAGACGATCACAAAATGGTCCAAGTACTCCCTGAACGTCCTGTTCATCAAATCCATGAACACTGACGGCGCATTAGTCAGCCCAAACGGCATGACTGTAAACTCATAATGCCCGTATCTCGTACTAAACGCTGTCTTCGGGATATCACTCTCCCTTATCCGCAGCTGATAGTACCCAGCCTTGAGATCTAACTTCGAGTACACCGTCGACCCGACTAACTGATCAAAGAGATCATCAATCCAAGGGATCGGGTACTTGTTCTTCTCAGTCAGCTTGTTGAGCTCCCGATAATCAATACATATCCTCAAGCTTCCGTCCTTCTTCTTAACAAAGAGGACCGGTGCGCTCCAAGGCGAAGAACTCGGGCGCACATATCCTTGCTCCAACAACTCTTGCAGTTGAACTTTCAGCTCCGCCATTTCCTTATGCGCTAGCCGATACGGCGATCGTGACACAGGCTTTGCACCTGGCACTAGCTCGATCGTAAAATCTATCTCCCGCTGAGGCGGGGCTCCAGGAAGATCTGTGGGGAACACATCAGGGTATTCCGATACCACTGAAATACAATCCAACGCGGGCTTCGGCTTTGCAACCTCCATTAGTGTAAAGAACAGTTCTGCTCCAGCACGAACCGCCTTCACCACCTGAAGAGCAGACATCAACGTCTTGCTCGACCCCTTTAATCCCGTAAACGTCGTCTCACGACTCGCTCCCAGCTTAACTTCCTTGCTACCGCAATCTATATGGGCCTGCTGCTCCGAGAGCCAGTCCATGCCAAATATGACGTCGAACTCCACTAACGGAAGTAAAGACGCCCACAGGTCGAACTCCTGCTCCCCAATACGAATCTTAACATCGCAGATCCTATCCGCTCGCATCGAACACCCATTGGGCAACAACACATCCAACTTATCCTTCGCCATCGAAGAAGGGACTCCGATGCGTGATATAAATCCTTCGGACAAGAAGGAGTGTGAAGCTCCCGTATCGAAGAGTGCTCGTGCCGGATTTTCACAAATCAATACAAATCCTAAACAAGTAGTGGTAAGGTAACATGTACATAACAAGTATTTACAGAAATTGACTTGCTATAAATTAAACCGTACCTGTCACCACATCAGCTTGTTTAATGGCCTCCTGTTGGCCAAGATTGTAGACCCTTGGTTGGGCCGGAGCATAATGGGATGCGGTCGACTCCACCGCCTTTCCCTTTTCTTCATAAGTAGCTCCCGGCTTCCTCTCGGACTTAGGACGTCCGCTCCAACAATCACGGGCGAAATGCCCCGTCTTTCCACATGTAAAGCACGCGCCCGGGGTCCGACTCGTAGTCGCCCCAGAAGCACCAGAAGGAGCTGGACCCGAAGTCCTATGCTTCTTGAAAGACCTCCGATAGTCGGACTTTGAAGTACTCGGCACTCTGAACTCAGATTTCTTCTCACCCAAGCTTTTCTTTGCTTGTACGTTCTTCATGTCCTTCTCCAAGGACCGGGCAGTATTTACCAAGGTTAAGAAACCCTGCATCATCGGCCCCGACAGTAGTAGTCTCAACTCATCCCTCATCATAGAAGCGATTAGTCTTGCGCTCCTCATCCACGATGGTGGAGCTAGCATAACGACTCAGACGAGTAAACTCGTGGAGATATTCATCCACGCTCCTCTCACCCTGAACCAACCTCAGAAATTCGTTCTCCATCGAAATCCTCTGAGTAGAAGGGAGGTATCTTGCTAAGAACAATCCCGAGAACTCTTCCATCGGAGCGTCTATCAGTTATCTACCTCTCAAATGATGCAGCTCCAATCCTTCCCACCACATCCTCGCTTCACCGTCCAGCAGGAACGTAGCGATGTTGGTCATTTGCCACTCCTCCGTCTCCGTCGCCGTCATGACTCTCTTCACCCTGGAGAGCCAGTCTTCAGCCTGAGATGGGGTTCCCAACCCCGAGAATAACGGAGGGTTAAAGCTCATTACATGCTTCAGCTTCCTCTCAGTTGCCCTCCTTGGCACCACCGGTTCTACAACCACTTGCTCCACTCTCCTCGGCTCAGCCTCTTGCAGAGGTTCTTGCTCCATCACAGGAGCGGGCTGCTGCGCTTGCCTTCCAGGCTGCGCATTAATCACGGCCAACACCGCTTCAGCCACCAATCGTATATTCTCAGCCGACAGAGGTGTTGCGGGAGCAACATCCGGTGCACTACTAGCCTCAGAAACTCGGCGTTCTGACGGCCCAACACCACTTCTGCTCACCTATAGTGGTACAAAACACCGTTAAACGACCAAATAAATTGCAAATAGCAATTATAGGAACACGCAGGTTCCTCAAACACGAGTATTTTCATTCCTAAGTGGACATTCATGGGTTCTTTTTACTGTTATTACGATGACGCACACAATGTGCTCACCACCCCTTAAAAAGAATTCGCCCACAAATTCAATTTAAGCCCAACCAAAACCAGTAGTCTGATACCAAATTGTAACACCCCCTATCCGTCGCATAGCATATAACAGTAGGTCCGGCCGGGGCCCGACACCATATACCACAGACAGACCGGGTGGTTACTTATGGAAACTATCCAACCAATCTCAACGTCCTACACAGAGCATTCTAGCGGAAGCAGTTTATAAAAGTTGTAAACAAAGAACCCAGCATTAGAGCACGAATGTCCACTAGTACAAAACATGATTGTTATTACAAAATACTCAAAACAAGCCTTAAGGCCTTACAAAATGTTTCACTTGAATATTACATGATTTACAAACCACGGCACGCAGGCCGGTCATACATGAATAAAGCAATAAACATTTCCATTTGGGCCTTCGAGGGCCGGCTTCGCAAAAAGGGCTTTAGCCCGCTATTGACCGCTTGGTCCAGCTGTACCTGCAAGCAACAAACCACCGCACGGTGGCAAAACAAGGCAACGGTCAGCAATGCTGACCAAATTATAACGATCCCGCCCCAACTCGGGGTGGCGATGCTCCTTCCCTGCATTTCATTAGCATAAGCGAGCAATTTATATACTTAGCCATTTCATCACAGACGTTGGCTCGCTCGGCCACACGCCCCGTACACTCAGGGCACATTCTCGGTGAACCGGTCGATGTCACGTCAATTAAAGCCATTAACATTCCGGACTCACCACCGCCACTTAGACGGCCAAACCTATGAGCAATTTGTCTTCCTGGCCTGGGTCATGACAATTTAAGCCATTGACCGCCGAAGACTCCCATCTATGCCAACGGCAAGTGCCACGTAACCTTAGGTCTCTTTAACCGAACGACATAGAGCGGGTACGGTTCCATCGAACCTGTGCTCACATCGCAATGACAATTTAAGCCATTTGCGCGGGTCAAACTTTCACCGAGTCCCATTCTATCGCAAGTCACATAACCCCGTTATGTTCAAGTTGGCTCTCAGGCCACCAAGTTGGCAAGATCTCATATCCGCCCAGTTTTTCGGGTGCACCTTTGGGTTAGTCCCCAAGGCTCCCTGCTGCAATCTACCGCGTAGAAAACCCGAAAAACAACCAATAGCACGGAGTCTTCTCTGGCCTTATGCAATGCAACATCACCGATCCAGACCAACATGTCCGGGTAGGCTTCACACAACATGCCTACGTCCGTTCTCGCATACAGACTCTAAACAACGGGGAATTTACATATCTACCCGAAGGAACGCCTCCAACTCTCCGCAAACTCGCGGGAGCGGGCTTCCTATGCTAAGAAAGAGAGCTATTCATGCTCAAGATGAGGATCATTACCCTTGAGTTCCTCTTTGGCGCCATTGAAAAGTAATCGGATGGAAATCACCGCACTAGCGTTGCCTCCGTGGATCCGGAGTCGACTTGCGATTCGGAGCTCCGAAGCTCCTCCAATGGCGGATCTAGCTCCTTCTTCTTCCCTTAGCTCTCCTCTCTCTCCAAGGATTTGGAAAAGGATAAGGTATGAAAAGTTATGGATTTTTAAGTCAATCCACGGGTATATCCCTTCAGGAACATCCCCCAGCCGTTGGATCTCAAAACAAGAAAACGAACGGCTTCGATTCGGGACCGAAATGCCCAATCTGGGCCGAATACGGCCTGACACACGCCCGTGTCCAGGGCCGTGTGCCGCATTCGCCGTCAAAATCGAATCACCTGGAACCTCACACGGGTATCGAACACGCCCGTGTTCGAGCTGACACGCCCGTGTTCCACCTCACACGGCCATGTGGCCGGCCGTGTACCCCATGATTTTTCCCCATTTTCAACCCGAGCACTGCACGGGTTCTAGGACACGCCCGTGTCCTTGCCCGTGTCACCTTGACACGCCTGGGCCCCAGGCCGTGTACACGGGACACTTCGTCGAGTGAAGATCGACGACTTGATGACACGGCCTTGGACACGCCCGTGTCCTAGGCCGTGTGCCCTGTCTCGACGATCGTTGAGTGAATCTCGACGACTCTCCGGGATGATCGTCGACACGGGTCGACACGCCCTACGACACGCCCGTGTCGCAGGCCGTGTGCCCATTCTCGGCGAATCGTCGAGTAAAACTCGACGACTTCACGGCTAAGTGTCGAACGGGTCGACACGCCCTGCGACACGCCCGTGTCGTAGGCCGTGTGCCCACTCTCGTCGAATCGTCGAGTCAATCTCGACGTCTTCACGGCTAAGTGTCGACACACGCTTGACACGCCCTGGGACACGCCCGTGTCCCAGGCCGTGTGCCTGCTGCCAGAACCCAAACTGGCCCAAAACGTCCCCCTTTTTCTCCTTTGAGTTTCGGGGCGTTACACTTGGTACCTAGCACAGACACATGTATCATACATGATATCTGGTCTACTTGTAGTCAAATATAGAAGGGAGCCAACTATCCCTCTATACAAAGTCTCATCTACAGGTTTCCCTGCATCATCTTTGCTAAGAGACATACTTGACCCCATAGGAGTTTTCATGGTACTGGATGATTCCATACCATACTTCCTTATCAGTTCTAGGGTGAACTTAGACTGGCATATGGATAAACCATTCTCAGTCTATCTAACTTGGAGACCCAAGAAGAACTTAAGTTCCCCCATACTGCTCATCTCAAATTATCCTTGCATAAGTTTTGCAAACTTTCTGCAAAGACTACTTTCAGTAGACCCAAATATTATGTCATCTACATATACTTGGACTAGTATTATCTTGCCTCTGGATTCCCTAAGGAATAGAGTCTTGTCTATTTTCCCCTTGTGAATTTATTCTCAATGAGGAAACTAGACAGGGTTTCATACCAAGCCCTAGGGGCTTGTTTTAACCCATACAAAGCCTTCCTAAGTCTATAGACATAATTAGGTTGAGTTGAATCAACAAAACCTGATGGCTGTTCCACATAGACCTCTTCCTTTAGATTACCATTCAGAAAGGCTGACTTAACATCCATTTGGTATACTTTAAATCCTTGATAGGTTGCATAGGCCAGGAACATCCTTATGGCTTCCAGTCTGGCTACTGGAGCAAAGGTTTGATCAAAGTCAATACCTTCTTCCTGCTTATATCCCTTAACAACCAATCTTGCTTTGTTCTTGATAATCACTCCATGTTCATCCATTTTGTTCCTAAAGATCCACTTGGTTCCAATTATGTTGTGGTCTTTTGGTTTAGGAACAAGCTCCCAGACTTTGCATCTCTTGAACTGATTCAGCTCCTCTTGCATTGCCTCAATCCAATGAGGGTCTAGGATGGCTTCTTCAAACTTCTTTGGCTCTACTTGGGATAGAAAACTGGAGTATAGTGCTGCACTCAGATTTCTGCTCCTTGTTTGTGCCCCTTGTCTTAGATCACCAATGATTTGATCTGCTGGATGATCTCTTAGATGCCTATTAGCTGGAGGCATCCTGGCTTCAGGTTGAACTCCTTCAGCTTCTTCCTCTTGCTGCACTCCTTGGTCTTCTTCTACATTAGGTACATGTAGTACTTCCCCTGGACAACAGCCACTATCATCTACATGCTGACTTGCAGTAGATCCTTCTTCAATAGTGAGCTTGTCCATCTTCTTAGTCACACCTGTGGAGCTGCAAATACTTCTAGACAACTCATTGTTAATAAGTCTAGCTTCATCAAATACTACATATACTGACACTTCTACAACTTGAGTAGACAAGTTGTAGACTCTATAAGCCTTACTATTATTGCTGTACCCAACAAAGATCCCCTCTTGGGACTTGGCAGCAAACTTGGTCAAGTAAGACTTTCCATTGTTAAGTATAAAACACTTACAACCAAAGATCCTGAAATAGGATAAATTTGGTTTTCTGCCTTTCACAATCTCATAGGGGGTCTTATTGTGGCTTTTAGTAATGGTAGCCCTATTAATTACATGGCATGCATTATTAACTGCCTCAGCCCAGAAATATTCTGGGAGAGATATGTCACTTAATAGGGTTCTACCAGCCTCAATCAAGGTTCTATTTTTCCTCTCAGCAATGCCATTTTGCTGAGGTGTTCTTGGTGAAAAAAATTCCTGAAATATCCCAAATTCTTCACATAGTTTTGCCATACTATCAGACTGAAATTCAGTACCATGGTCACTTCTTATTTTGACCACTGTACTGTCTAACTCATTCTGAATTTGTTTGATAAAGCTATATAAGATACTAGATGTTTCAGATTTCTATCTAAGGAAGAACACCCAGGAAAACCTTGAGTAGTCATCTACAACCACAAATGTATAGACCTTCCTACCTAGGCTGTGAACTGACATAGGACCAAAGAGATCCATATGCAAGAGGTATAAGCACCTCACAGCATCTTTGTTTTCAATGCTACTAAAGGTGGATCTAGTCTGCTTGCCCTTTTGACAAGCTGAGCATATTCTATCTTTAATACACTTAACTTGAGAACCATTCCTCACTAACTCTTTGCTATAGAGTTGGCCAATTGTTTTGTAGTTAAGATGGGCTAGCCTCTTGTTCCATTTGACACAATCAGAGACTTTCTCATCAGCTACAAGACACACTGGAGAACCATTGTTCTCACTCATAATGTCTAGACAATAGACATTCCTCTTTCTGTAACCTGTCAAAATGATCTCTTGATCATTTGACCTCCTGATATGACAACCATCTTTAACAAATGAGATGTCATATCCTAAATCACTCAGTTGACTTATACTAATAAGGTTATGTTTCAAACCTTTAACATAAGCCACTTGAGTAATTGTTATATGGGTGCTAGAAATGTTACGAAAACCCTTGATAATTCCTTTTTCAGAACCACCAAAGGTGACTTTTGGACCATCCTTGATAGGTGTGTAGTCCTTTAGCAATCCCCTAGTTCCAGTCATGTGCCTGGAACATCCACTGTCCAAGTACCATATTGGGGCATGGCCACTTGGACTTACCTGCAAAATAAATTAGTTGACCTTAGAACCCAAAGAATTCTTGGGTCCTTGTTGCTGGTTAGTTTGCCTCTTAACAAAGCTACCTGCAGATTTTCCAACAGGCATTTTGCTACTCACTTTGGCACTAGAATTGTGCCAACAGTCCATGGTAAAGTGGCCTACCTTGCCACAGCACCAGCACTCAAATCTATTATATCTTTGCTTAGGTACAACCCTAGCTGTTCTATCTACAGCTGGCTTATTGAGAGCTGGGGCTTTGCCCTTAGACTTGGACTGAACAGTCATAGCAGGTTTTGTGAAATGTAATCCAGTTTTACCCTTTTGAAGTACAAATCCATCAATCAAAGGTAGAACAGACTTAGGTTTTGAAAACCTTGCAATAATGTCTCTCTCCTTCTAAAGACTAATCTCCAGATTTCTGATTTGATCATTCTTGAATGTTATAGTTCCCATCTGAATAACAATTATGTTCTTCAGTTTGGCTATTTCATTTAACTTTTGATCAAACAGCTTCTCAAAATCAGTTGCACCAACTTTAAGATTAGCAATCTCCTTAGCCTGACTTTTGGCCAAGGATTTGCTTTTCTTAAAAGCATGCAACAGTACTCTATATTCATCAATCAATTGATGAATATCCCCTTCAGATTCAGATCCACTGGCATCATTTGATGCTGATGTAACTGAATCTGAACTAGCACTAGAAATTGAACTTAAAGAATAATTTTGTACCTTACTAGATCCAGGCTGCTCCTGGATTTTGTCACCTTCTATTAAGGCCATCAGTCCTTTGCACTAAATGTCCTCTTGCTCATATATAGAGTTCATTATCTGGATGAACTCCTCTTCCTCTTCTTCAGCAAACAGTCATATGTATGCTTCAGCTTTTGACTCAGTTTCTGAAGAAGATATGTCTGACGGACTTTTGTCCTTCTTGGCAACAAAGGACCTTTCCTTTTTTCCCTTGATTTGAATCTTCTTCTTATCATTAGACTCTTTCATCTTCTCAGGACAGTCAGTAATAACATGTCCTTGTCTGTTACAGCAATAGCAAACAATTTTTGATAAAGTTGCTTTGCTTGACTTGGTCTTTCTTCTGTCTTTCTTTGATGACTTCTTGTTCTGATAATAATCATCTTTTCCCTGTTAAGTGGATGGCTTTGACCTCCACTGTTTCTTCTTTAGAAACTTCTGAAAGTGTCTTGTGAAGGCTGCAAAATCCTCATCACTCTCACTGCTTTCAGAATCCTCGCATTCTGTCTCATCTGACTCAGTTTCAGCAACCCTTGGAGGTGGAGATGGAGACTTACTTTTGTATTTCCTGGTAGCTTCTGTCTTGAATGCCACTATCCTTTCTTTATGCTCACTTCTTGTAGTCTTCTCCCCCTCCTTCCTCACCATCAACTACATCTCATAGGATAACAGTTTTCCAAATAATGTTGGAGGAGGGATATCTGCTAACATGGCCATTTCCCTAATGACACAGATCTTGGTGTCCCAATCTTTTGTTAGGGACCTCAAGAACTTATCATTTAGCTCATAATTATTGAATTCTCTTCCATAGGACCTTAGATCATTGACAATCCTATAGAACTTCTTATAGCATTCTGTTATGTTATCAGACCTATCTTGCCTGAAACTTTCATATTCCTGGTTTAACAATGACTTTCTGTCTTGTATCACTTCTTCTGAACCCTCCATGTATACTATAAGAGTATCCCACATCTCCTTAGATGTCTTACAGTGTATCAAGTTCTGAAAGGTAGCATCATCTATGACACTCACAATGATATTCTGAGCCCTCTTGTCCATGGTGGCTAGAATAATCTCATCTTTTGTCATCTCAGAAAAGTCCTTAGGTGTTCTCTGATTTGCATCCAGGACTGAAACCTTCATAGGCACATATGACCCTTCTTTAACTGTGATATATATTCTAGGGTCTGAATCTTCCATAAACAGTCTCACCCTTTCTTTCCAGATGCCAAAAATATCTTTTCTGCAAATAGGCAACTTCATGGATCCAAGCTCCTTATGATTCTCTGTTGAACCCATGTTTCTTGATTTTCTTGATTCTGCACTTTACTTATACTGAATCTACCAACAGGATCTACTCATACAGTTAAGTCCTTTTTGAGGATCCTCCCTCTGATACCACTTGAAAGAAATTGTACCTAATCACCTAGAGGGGGGGGGGGGTGAATAGGTGACTAAATTTTTTTTAAACTTTTTAGGCAGATTGCAGATTATATCACAGAGTTATAATTACTACTTCACAGAAATCAATCAGCAATCACAGAATCAAACATACACACAGTGAACACACAGATTTATAGTGGTTCCCCAAGGTTTGGATACATCCACTTTCCCCCTTCGCCTATCTAGTAGTGTACTAGATTCGGCCAAACTCCTCCACTATCTCAGATCCTCAGATCTTACACTCAGAACCCCAAACAGGTTCCTACAGCTCAGGCCCAAGGCCCTACAACTCAGTCTTCTCCAAAGACCTACACTCAGCCACAAGGCCTACACTCAGCCACAACAGGCCTACACTCAGAGAACTAGATCTCTTACACTCAGGCACACAGGCCCTACCACTCAGCCTTTATAATTGCAGGCTTACAACTCAGATCCCTAAGGATCGTACAAGAAATATAGAATACAAAGAATATACCTACAACTCAGAAAAGGAGAGATGAGTTGACAGGTTCTTGATGAGTTCTTGGAAGAACTCGGCTGAGATCAACCTCACTTGGCTTTCTTCAAAGCTTCTTGAAAGTAGAACACAATAGGATTGATTCTCTGCATCTGATCTTCAATCACTGCAACTTAAGATTCAGAACTAGGTTTGAACCCTTCTTCACAGCCTGGTTCCAACGGCTGTGTTCTTGGAAGGAACTCTCTCTCTCCAACTTCTTAGATCTTCACTTGATTCTTCAATGAATAGCTAGATCTTCTTCTCTTTTTCAATCTCTTGATCATCTCTTTCTATTGACAGTATAAGCCTATTTATAGGCCTTCTTCATGGTGACCGGCTGATCCGGTTCCTAACAGCTTTCTGACATCTCTGACAGGTGCAGTAGACCGGCTGGAATGACAGCTGTCAAGTCATCCAGTCAGTTCTTGAAATATCTGTAACTGTCTGAAAGTGTCGAGACAATCTGTCTTTAAGTGTCGACACTTATAGACCAAGTGTCGACACAGGTTGAATAAGTGTCGACACTAGCCTTCAAAGTGTCGACACAACTCCTTGTGTTGTAGAATTCACTTCTCGACACAGCTTCTTCAATATGTGTCGACAATGATATTGAGTGTCGACACAACTTCTTGTTCTTCAGTACTTAGTTGAATTCTTGTAAGTGTCGACACAACTCCTTTGTGTCGACACATATTCATGTGTTGAACTTGTTCAGTGTCGACACATCTTCTTGGTGTCGACACATGCCTTCTGTGTTGATACTTGCTGAGTGTCGACACATCTGCTTGGTGTCGACACATTCTTCTTCTGTTGAGACTTTGCCTGAGTGTCGACACATCTCCTTTGTGTCGACACTTGTACTTAGAATTTTTATTGAACTTTGATGAGTGTCGACACAGCCTCCTAGTGTCGACACTTTCTTCATATATTGAGTCTTCTACTGAGTGTCGACACATTCTTTCTTGTGTCTACACTTTCTTCAAGTGCCGAGTCTTCTACTGAGTGTCGACACAATCTTTCTTGTGTCGACACTTTCTTCAAGTGCTGAGTCTTCTACTGTGTGTCGACACATTCCTCATTATGTCGACACTTATACTTAGACTCTACTGAAATTTGTTGAGTGTCGACACAGCCTCCAAGTGTCGACACTTTCTGATGTAGACATAGTTCCTCTGGGTGTCGACACTGCTTCTAAGTGTCGACACTTCTTCACTGGACTTCTCTTCATTGAGTGTCGACACAACCTTCATGTGTCGACACTTTCTGTCTGGTGTCGACTCTGCATCCCTAGTGTCGACACAATTACTCCAAGTGTCGACACTGCTTGCCTGGGTATCGACACAAGTCTTCTTAAGTTTCGACACTTTCCTTCTGGGTGTCGACACATGGACTTAGAAACTTTTCAGATTTCCCTGTAAATACTTGACCTGCACAACTAAACTCAAAGCACATCAAATACATTTTGATGTATATTATTGAGTAGGGTGAGGCTCTTCAAATCAGGTACATTTAAACCAATGTACCCAACAGAACTTATAAACCAAGGGGTCGTTTTGCAGGGAATATTGTATAAAGCAACCCATACCACTTATACAGTAGGTGTCATGTTGTATGCAATGATAATGTTATGAAATACAAATATACCATGATGTGTGTTGGGTTTCTCTATGAGGGTGGCACAACGCTTGTGCACGCAGCAGAAAAATAAACATCAAGAAAAACCCAAAGAGATGTGGATCGAGCTATGAACGTTGAATCAAGAAGTTAGCAAAAACTAGGCAAAAATTACCTCGGTGGCGTTGAGTCACAACTCAACGGAGATGCTCCAAACTTTGATTTCTGCTGGTGGCGAGTTCTACGTGGAATAATGTCCACGTTTCTGCAGAAGTCCACACGAGCGGGAGAACACCGTTCTTTCCTTCACACGGAAGATCGGGATGGAGAAGACCGCACCTCTGCTATTCCACGGACTGCTAGGTCCGCGCCAGGAAGAGCAGCACCAGCGACAGTCGCCGGAGAAGAGGAGGTCGACGGAGCGAACACGGCGGCGGAACTCTTCCGGCGGCGGGAATCGGGATCGGCGGAGCGAGCGGAACTCTTCCGTCGGGTTCGATTCGCTACAGGAGAAAAACGCGAGAGAGTTCCCGAAAACCCTAAGTGTCCTATTTATACAAAGGTATAAATAAACCCAGGAAAATCGCTATCCGCAGACCACCCCGAAATAGTGTTCAGAATCGGCGAGTATCAATCGGTGAGAATCGGCGACAATCGGCGAGAATCACTGAGCATGTTCGGCGAGAATCAATCATCGAGCATCATAATGGATCGGCGAGAATCAGAGTGCAATACTCGACGATTCTCGCCGATCGTCGAGCATGACTTGATGATACACGACGAACTCGTCGATCGTCGAGCCGCGGTCGACGATACATGTCGAAGTCGTCGATCGTCGAGAATCAGCATGTTGATTCTCGACGATTCTCGTCGATCGGCGAGAATCAAAGAGATGATTCTCGTCGATCGGCGGGAATCAGAAAGACGATTCTCGACGAATGCTATCGACCCTCGGACGACAATCTAACCAGCCTTCCAAGGCAACATTTGCCCAACCCGACGATCCTTTAAGGCAACACTTTGCCCACAACCCTATTCAGGTCGGTGATTGGTAACCTTTACCAACACAGTCAATCAACCAACTTCTCCACATCTCTTATGTGCGACCCTGCAGACTCATATCGCGTTGGCAGTGAGATTACATGTTTGATCACTTCCAGATCATCATGGTAACTCCAACAGACTCCCACTTGATCTCGAAAGTATCAAAGCAAAAACCTCACAAACAATGAGCGGCATCTAGCAATGCATCATTGCTCCCCAAGCAATAAGAGTTTATAACTCATAAGCCTTTATGTCCAATGTATCAGCGTTGTCTTTGTCCCTTTGTCCCTTACATCCGGAAAGAACTAGAGGCATGGACCGTGTCACCCTCGTAATAGCTCAATCCAAGTTTCTTGATCCAGGACGAACTTCCAGAGAATGGTGAGTCCAATATCACATATTGACTCAACCAAGCATGTCCATGCATTTCTCAGTCCAGTTCCATCAAGGGGCCCATGGATGCAACTCCTGTCATACAGGAGGACAAATCCCATATCTGCTCACACACAAACACCCAAATAATTCGTAACATGCCCAACAACCACCCTTATCATCAACCTTTCTCAAGGAAGACTTTAGATGGCATCAAAGCAGGCTCTTCCTCACTTGATGAATGCTGTGACTTCAGGTCAAAGGATCACAACACCATTGTCAATTGAGACCTACTCGTGACACGATTGGATGACAATCCACAGAGCAGTCTCAGGTTGGGTCTGTCCAGTACAACTTGTTCACTAACAAGTACTCACGTGATGACTTGATATCACAATATCATGACCTGTGAGAACCGGTCATCAGTCAACACACGTGCTAGTCTCCATGTACCATCATCACCCTTAGCTTCTATGATGATACTCGACCAGGGACCTTTAAGAATGAAGCTTCAAATAAATCATGGGCTCTCACATTCAAGTCACGTACTTGATGTCCCATGTAAGCGAACATTCTCAGGGTATCTATTATATTAACATTTAACTATCATATAAAAAAACATAATAAAAGAATTTGCCATTAATTGTAAAAGGAAAATTAGGTACACAGTTCATCATATGAAAAACAGCCAACAACATACAAGATTACATGCAAACCCACAAGATTCTCGCTAGAGTTGATCATTTAGGTATCGTATACCCATCGATCTAGTATGACCATCATACTTTCTCTGCGCGAGAGGCTTTGTCAGCGGATCCACAATATTTTCCTCAGTCGGCACTCTGCAAATGTTTACATCTCCTCGTTCGACAATCTCACGAATAAGATGAAACCGCCGGAGTATGTGCTTGGAGCGCTGATGAGATCTATGTTCCTTAGATTGTGCAATTGCACCATTGTTATCACAGTAGAGAACTACAGGACCAACAATGTTAGGAACTACATCAAGCTCGCCGATGAATTTCCTAATCCATACAGCCTCCTTCGCCGCATTAGCTATTGCGATATACTCGGCCTCTGTTGTAGAATCAGCAACTGTCTCTTGCTTGGAACTCTTCCAGCTCACAGCTCCTCCATTCAGGCAAAACACAAAACCTGACTGAGACTTGGAGTCGTCTCGATCAGTTTGGAAGCTAGCATCCGTGTAACCACTTACAACGAGCTCTTCCTCTCCACCATACACCAAGAACACTTCCTTAGTCCTTCTCAAGTACTTCAGGAAATTCTTGACTGCAATCCAGTGACACTCACCGGGGTCTGACTGATACCTGCTAGTCATGCTCAAAGCAAAGGAGACATCGGGTCGAGTACATAACATCGCGTACATGATTGATCCAATTGCCGAAGCATATGGAATCAACTTCATGCGGTCCTTATCTTCACAATACTTTGGACACTGGTCCTTAGAGAGATTCACACCATGAGATATGGGCAAAAATCCTTTCTTGGACTCAAGCATGTTGAACCGCTTCAACACCTTTTCGATGTACGTACTCTGGGTTAAACCAAGCAACTTCTTCGATCTA
The DNA here is from genome assembly GCA_039583875.1 of Platanthera guangdongensis. Classification (NCBI taxonomy): domain Eukaryota; kingdom Viridiplantae; phylum Streptophyta; class Magnoliopsida; order Asparagales; family Orchidaceae; genus Platanthera; species Platanthera guangdongensis. The sequence goes on along the minus strand of CM077149.1, from coordinate 83,009,286 downwards.
TCTCTATAGATCTTAATACCGAGTATATAAGTCGCTTCACCCAAATCCTTCATTGAAAAGCAATTCCCTAGGTTGTTCTTAACAACTTTCAGGGTAGGAATGTCATTCCCAATCAACAGTATGTCATCTACATACAATATCAGGAAGACAACAATGCTCCCACTGATTCGCTTGTAAACACAAGGATCATCTTCATTCTTGATGAAACCAAACTCTTTGATTTTCTCATAAAAACGAAGATTCCAACTTCGAGAGGCCTGTTTCAGTCCATAAATGGACTTATTCAGCTTGCATATTTTAGTGGCTTCATCTGGGGATACAAAACCCTCGGGTTGTGTCATATACACTTCCTCAAGGAGGTTTCCATTAAGGAAAGCCGTTTTGACATCCATCTGTCAGATCTCGTAGTCATAATACGCAGCAATAGCAAGCAATATCCTTATGGTCTTTACCATAGCAACAGGGAAAAGGTCTCATCATAGTCAATACCATGAATTTGCTTGAAACCCTTAGCCACTAGTCGCCCTTTGAATGTCTGTACATTCCCATCCATGTCGGTCTTCTTCTTGAAGACCCACTTGCACCCTATGGGTCGTACCCCTTCAGGTGGTTCCACCAAGTTCCAAACTTGGTTTGCATACATGGAGTCCATTTCGGATTTCATAGCCTCAAGCCATTTGTCGGAGTCCGGTCCATCCATAGCCTCTTGGTAGGTTGTTGGTTCATCATCATGATCCATAAGCAACATATTACCTATTTGAGACACGAGAAATCCATATCTCTCAGGCTCAAACCTCGGTCTACCAGATCTACGTAAGACTTGTGTTCCTTGAGCAGGTTCTCTAGCTACAACATCTTGTAGTACTGTCTCAGAATCCAATTCCGGTTCATTCACTACATGTGGTTCTTGAACTTCTTCAAGCTCTACCTTTTCAGTCTTTCTTGATAAGAACTCTTTCTCCAAGAAGACACCAGTCCTTACGACAAACACTTTGCCCTCAGACGGTAGGTAAAAATAATACCCTTTCGTTTCCTTAGGATATCCCACCAGATAACATTTATCCGATTTGGGTTCCAGCTTGTCAGGCATTTGACGTCTCACGTATGCCTCACAGCCCCAAATTTTAATGAACGACATACTAGGACGCTTCCCAGTCCATATCTCATATGGTGTCTTCAGAACCGTTTTAGTTGGAGCGCGATTCAATGTCATTGCAGCAGTCTCTAAAGCAAAACCCCAAAAGGAAACAGGCAAGTCTGCATGACTCATCATCGAACGTACCATGTCTAACAGAGTACGATTTCTCCTCTCAGACACACCATTATGTTGTGGTGTTCTAGGTGGAGTGAGCTGTGATACAATACCACACTCTTTCAGATGATCACGGAACACATGACTCAGGTATTCTCCACCTCGATCAGATCGGAGTGCTTTAACCCTTTTACCCAACTGGTTTTCTACTTCATTCTTGAACTCTTTGAACTTTTCAAAGGTCTCGGATTTGCACTTCATAAGATACACATATCCGTATCTACTGAAATCATCAGTAAATGTAACAAAGTAGAAATACCCACCTCTAGCCATGGAACTCATGGGTCCGCATACATCACTATGTACAACACCCAAGAGATCCTCAGCCCTCTCAGTATAACCAGTGAAAGGAGCTTTAGTCATCTTGCCGAACAAACAAGACTCGCATCGCTCAAATGATTCATAATCAAATGAGTCCAAAAGTCCATCTCTATGGAGCTTGGATATGTGCTTCTCGTTGATATGGCCCAAACGACAATGCCAGAGATACGTAGGGTTTGAGTCATTTGTTCTTAGTCTTTTATTGTTTTCTACATTACAGATCAGATGGTCCAAGTTCAAAACATAAAGACCATTAAACAATTGGGCTACAACATAACAAACATCATTCTTAAATATAGAACAACAATTGTTCTTAATTATAAAAGAAAATCCAATCATGTCCAAACATGAAATAGATATAATGTTTCTAGTTATGGCCGGAACAAAATAACAATTATCAAGTTCTATTACAAGCCCACTGGGCAAAGAAAGACGATAAACCCCTACGGCTACAGCAGCAACTCTTGCTCCATTGCCGACGCGGAGGTCCACCTCCCCTTTACTCAGCAATCTTCTCCTTCCCAGTTACTGCACATTTGTACAAATGTGAGAACCACATCCGGTATCCAATACCCAAGATGAAGGAGCAGAAAGGTTTATCTCTATAACGTAAACATTTGAAGCGAAAGTCATACCTCCCCTCAATTTCTGCAGACCCTCAATGTATGAAGGACAGTTCCTCCTCCAATGACCAGCCTTGCCACAGTGGTGGCATTTCCCTTCCTTCACCATACTTTTCTTTTTCATCAGTGCTGAAGACTTGGGCTCAAGATATGACTTAGGTCCCACCTTCGTCTTCTTGGAACCCTTGGCTTTGACCTTGCCCTTATGCACCATCAGTATGGGGCTGGCAGGCTTGACCTTCTTCATGTTGATTTCGGCAGTTCTCAACATGCCTAGGAGTTCGGGCAGTGTCTTGTCTATCTCATTCATGTTGTAGTTCAAGATGAACTGCTCATAACTGTCCGACAACGATTGCAGGATCAGATCCGTGGCCAACTCTTGACCAAGAGGAAAACCCAGCCTTTCAAAGTTCTCGATATACCCAATCATCTTGAGTACGTGAGTCCCTACTGAGTCTCGAACTCCCATCTTGCACTGAAATAACGCTTTCGTGATGTCGAACCTCTCTTGACGAGCCTGCCCTTGAAACATTTTCTTGAGATGCTCGTCAATCTCCTTGCACCCCATGTTCTCATGTTGCTTCTGAAGCTCAGAGTTCATGGTGGCAAGCATAAGGCATTCGACATCCAAAGCATCGTCAGTATACTTCTTATAAGTATCCTTCTCAGCACGGGAAGAGTTCCCGGTCGACACCTCGAGGGCTTCTTCTTCCAAGACATAGAGCTTTCGCTCCTTCCTGAGAACAATTCTCAGGTTCCTGTACCAGTCCATGTAATTTGTCCCACTGAGCTTATCCTTCTCAAGGATGGCTCTCAGAGACAACGTGGAGTGTGAAACACTTGCCATGGAATTCTACAAGAATTTATGCAGAATAAAATCAGTACCAAATTTCAAATACAATTTATTTTAATTTGGACTTCAATTAAAATACTCCCACTATTTTATTCGAAATGATAGCCCTCACTAACAAATCGGAGAGTTCATGCGAGCTACTCTCTTAGTGGACAAGATCCGTATTTCACCAACACTATGAGTCCGCTTTGGCGTTCCTCTCACGATGTGGTTATTTAGGTAGGCAACGCTTGCCAATTGCATCCTCATGCAATTCTTGTATGGTTGGTGAATAACTCCTTATTCGCATCCATCATATGGTGCATGCCAACCCTATGCCTCTATGCACTCAACCTTTGAGGTCACCTAGTTAAGTATGACCCGATGTCGACAATGAGATATCACAATTATCCGCTCGCACCCTTACCAAGATAGATTAATGCACCTTGCTTTGGCAAGCCCACACTTCATCGATCGAGGCAGGAAGAGTGTCATCCATCGGAAGGCATCCGAACACTTAATATTAGATGAAGGGATTTTTCAATTATAGGTTAACAATTAACCATGATCAATATTTGATCAATGTGCACATCCAAAGAAAAACAAAATTCATCTAAAACCACATGCATCCCTTATGTGCACATCCTAACACCATCAACAATTGATAGAAGGAAGGGCTAAATCTGAACATCCGAAAATTTCCAAATCCTCAGATTTACATGCATTGGACAAAGGCAAAGACAACTCAACTTAAAGCAGTAGACAAGCTCATCTCTCTATGTTGGATTCACAATCCAAAGCATACTCGAGGGATGGTTACTGCTAAGGAGACAACAATTTCTAACACTTAGAAATTCCCAAGCAATTCCAGACGTTCTTGGCGGGAACCAAGACTAAATCTAGACATTTAGAACACTTCTAAATCCCTAGGTTTACACGCACTGGAATAACAAACTTCCAAAACAACGATCATGGCCGAAACCTGGCTCTGATACCACTGTTGGGTTTCTCTATGAGGGTGGCACAACGCTTGTGCACGCAGCGAAAAAATAAACATCAAGAAAAACCCAAAGAGATGTGGATCGGGCTATGAACGTTGAATCAAGAAGTTAGCAAAAACTAGGCAAAAATTACCTCGGTGGCGTTGAGTCACAACTCAACGGAGATGCTCCAAACTTTGATTTCTGCAGGTGGCGAGTTCTACGTGGAATAATGTCCACGTTTCTGCAGAAGTCCACACGAGCGGGAGAACACCGGTCTTTCCGTCACACGGAAGATCGGGATGGAGAAGACCGCACCTCTGCTATTCCACGTACTGCTAGGTCCGTGCCAGGAAGAGCGGCACCCGCGACAGTCGCCGGAGAAGAGGAGGTCGACGGAGCGAACACGGCGGCGGAACTCTTCCGGCGGCGGGAATCGGGATCGGCGGAGCGAGCGGAACTCTTCCGTCGGGTTCGATTCGCTACAGGAGAAAAAACGCGAGAGAGTTCCCGAAAACCCTAAGTGTCCTATTTATACAAAGGTATAAATAAACCCAGGAAAATCGCTATCCGCAGACCACCCCGAAATAGGGTTCAGAATCGGCGAGTATCAATCGGTGAGAATCGGCGACAATCGGCGAGAATCACTGAGCAGGTTTGGCGAGAATCAATCATCGAGCATCATAATGGATCGGCGAGAATCAGAGTACAATACTCGACGATTCTCGCCGATCGTCGAGCATGACTTGATGATACACGACGAACTTGTCGATCGTCGAGCCGCGGTCGACGATACATATCGAAGTCGTCGATCGTCGAGAATCAGCATGTTGATTCTCGACGATTCTCGTCGATCGGCGAGAATCAAAGAGATGATTCTCGTCGATCGGCGGGAATCAGAAAGACGATTCTCGACGAATGCTATCGACCCTCGGACGACAATCTAACCAGCCTTCCAAGGCAACATTTGCCCAACCCGACGATCCTTTAAGGCAACACTTTGCCCACAACCCTATTCAGGTCGGTGATTGGTAACCTTTACCAACAAAGTCAATCAACCAACTTCTCCACATCTCTTATGTGCGACCCTGCAGGCTCATATCGCGTTGGCAGTGAGATTACATATTTGATCACTTCCAGATCATTATGGTAACTCCAACAATGTGAACATGCAAGTGCAACTCACCCATTCGACTCTGTGTACACATACCTTTAGTTCCCCCTTTCTGGTGCCGAACATCCCAAGATTCCTCCATAGTGGCAAACGGAAGCAGAGGGTTGGGCCTCGCCCACCTCTAAACCGGTAATAGCACTACCAGTCAGACCTATCATATGCCTCAACACTGGTGTACTAAGCGGAGCTCCTGCGTACTCTTGCCGGCTGGCGAACCGGACTTTATTTGGCCAAGTGCTAAACCACACTTGCTGAGTCAATGTATTGGCATCGATCCATCGGCCCTCTAACACCGAAGACCCACCTCCTTATACCTTATGCACATGCAACTTATGTATCAGCTTCGGAGCCAAAGCGCGCTTCCCGTACCAGCCCGTCCATCACAAACAACAATCGAGCCAAATATCACTGGGCCAACCTGCACAACACAAAACCCACTGAGCCTACTGCCCGAGTGACCCAACCTAACACCCCGAGACACCGAGATGAATGAAGGTGAAACCCAAGTTTTACTAGTTACTCTTGAATTTCAGTTTATTATTCCTACTGTTTAGGTTAGCCCAGGACTGCCCAAGGTATTCCCCGTGAAGGGCTCTTGAGGAAACTAGGAACTACGATGGGCTGAAGCCCAAAGCTCCCTTTTGCAAGGCACTGATTGTTGATGCGCGAAAATGGCACCAGGGTACAGCTAACACGGAGGGGGTGTTCGATCTCACAAGCTGGGAGAGGAAGAGGATGAAGGTAGGAAGCTTCTGAGTGCTAGAGAGTGGAGCAATCAGCTTGTCAAAGAGGTTGCAGGGATAGAGGAGAGGATGCTGAGAGGAGAGGAGAAGCTTGATCAATAGAGAATGTCGATAAAGAGAGGAGGAAGTTGATCAGGAGCTGTCGAACAGACGGTTAATATGACGGTAGTGCTTGCAGGTTGGTTGCCGAGGGGGCTGAGCTGAGCTAGGAAGAAGAGAAAGAGGAGGGGCGGCTAGTAGCGTCAACAGCAGACTTCGCCCACCGCGGCTTGAATTCCACTCTTGCGATGGGCTTTCCTTTTATTAATCACGAGAGTTACAAGATGCTAATACACCTTTACAACAAAGCAACAAAGGGGTACAACAGGAAGCTGGCGGCTAAGGGAGGAGAATTCCAGGGGAGGCCGCGTGGACTGAAGGGCGAAGTTGGCAGGCCGCGTGGTTAAGCAAAGGAAGCAGACCGCGCGGACTGGCAATCCAGGTCGGTAGGCCGCACGACTAAGGGTGCCGAGACAGGTGCGGTCTGAGAATCGGAGTCCGCAGGAGCTGGGTTGACTGGCTGACTTCGGGCGCGAGAGTGATCCAGCCTCCTGTATAGGAGACATGGGGGGCTATTTATAGGCCCGAGGAGGTAACGGCTTGCGGTGACGTTACCCCCGGTGAGACGGTAACTTGTGCGAGATGGAGACGGAGTCCGCCGAGTCCGCACTAGACCGTGCGGACTGGGACTAGTTACTGAAGCCAGAGCTGCTGTCGGCAAAATGGGACTCAATGGCGGACTGCGATGCAGGTTCGTAGAGTACGTCACTGCTGAGCTGGGACTGTCCGCCCACTGCTGGGGTGGCGGATGCTGAAAGCTATGTGGCAGATTGTGAGGAGAATCCACGGAGTCCGCCACTGCTGAACAGATCGAGCTAAGAAGGAATGCGAGCCGGACAGTGCCCGCGGAGTCCGGCGAGTCCGCACGAAGATATGCGGACTGGGATTGTTTTCTGGAGGACTTGCAGAGTGGAAGATTGGAAGGAGTCCGCTATAACTGACTGAGTCCGCAAGGAGGCTGCAGACTGAGGGAGGAGCTGATACTACTGGCGGAGCCTACGACAGGCCTGCGGACTGAGGAGGAGTTGACCCCGCTACTGCTGAGAAGCTGGTGTTGACTAAAGGAAGGGCATACTGCATAGAGAGTCCTCCGAGTCCGTGACTGCTGCAAGGTCGAGTCTGCTTGCGTTGGAGATGAGCCTGGCTGTTGAGGCTGTTGAGGTTCAGTGATGAAGGCTGACTGGAAGTCTTGAACACACCTCGAGTCCGCCCTGCTCGCGAGGAACTTGGACTGCTGTTGGTCTTGGCGGGTAGCTGGAGTTGGAGTCCGCGCTCTGTAGGAGGGCTGGAGGAATCGGCTGCTCGTGTTGCTGGGTGAAGGGATATGCGACCTGTTGCCGGCCTGGGCGGATAGGAAGTTGAGTCCGGTAGAGAGAGACCTGCGGATACAACCTCGCGGTTAAGCCAAAGGGGGGGGGGGGGGGGGGGCGGCCTGCAGAGGCGGACTGTGAAAGCAGTCCGCGGACTCTGCCGACAAAGGGAAGGCGCGCGGCCTGGGGGGTCAGACTGCTGAGACCGCGCAGGCCGCGCGGCTTGAGCGGACAGAGAATTCTGTCCGCCCAACCTAGGGAAATCACGGCCTCCAGGAGGAACCTGGGGCAGGCCGCGATGAGCGAGCTGTCTCCCTTGAGAAGGATCGCCGATTTTCGGGTTAACACTAATTATCATTGGTTGCTACCCATCTCCCAAACCATTAAATGTTATACTGGATCCGACCCTAGTGTTTTAACACTTCCTCTCGAGCACCACTTAACCCCTAACCAAACTTCTCACTCCCCAACACGACTCTCGATGATAATCTTATTTCACTCACCAAATCAACACAATAATATCCCAACTCCCTAGGTGCATTTTGCACCATATCTTGATGATGCAGTTTTTACTAAACACAGACTATCCTAAGCTATATGATGTATAAAATGGGCGGTACTCAAAATAATCACCCAATACCCCTATAATAATTATTGGAGGGCTATCTTGACATGATTAGCCTAAATTCAGAAATTCATAATTTTCCTAATTTGCCTGATAATTTATTTAATTATCCTAGTAATCCAAAAATCTCAAGTTTGAACATGAAGTACCAATTTCATACATGTAAATGCTCCACAAAATTTATGATAAATACAATATGATTATTTAACATATAATCCATAGTCTCGCAATTTTTCAGCAAAGTTTATGCCACTAATTCTAATTTTAAATATAACCTGAATTAATCATTCTTAAGAGTAAAGTATAGCAAGAATACTTCTAAAAATTCGGAGAAAATGCAAACATGTACATATTGATCAACAAACACACTAGGCCAAATTGTATAATTTTTCATCATGAAATGAGCTCTGTAAGAATTAATCAACAAGTTCCCGTATTTATGAGCTTGTGAAGCAGGTATTATAAATATGTATTTAAAAATTCTAATAAAATTCATGCATGAGCATAATGGTCTAAAACTTCTTCTGCCTAATTTTCATGACTTTCCAACGGACAGGGAGTTAACAATACGTAAATAATTAAGTAGGGCTAACTCATGCATTACAAAGAAAGTATTATAATTATTGATCCAAAATTCCCAATTAAATTTCCAGATGTTCATACTACCCTTATGACCACAATACCCAAGTTTTATCACTGTTAAATGAGTTTTAATACCCTATTCTATCACTAAAATTTTGTGCCCTAAACTAGGATTAGGGTTTTGAGGGGCCTGTCTATTTCCAAATTCCGTAAGATTTTTACCAGAGGACACTAACTACCCTAGAGTCCTCTCCCCCAAATTGCAATTCATTTCAAGGTCTTTTGACCACATGCCCTTCACAAGACACCAAAAGCCCTCCTTAGGGTTGGGTCTTAGGACCTAGGGCAAATCTATTCCAATCCACCCCAACTTCCATGGGAGGGTGTTAAAAATCATTTGAAGTCAGTGGCACAAATTACAACCTCTGTTGAGGTGGTTTGGCCTCCCAAAATTCAAAGTGCACTTTTGAACTAAATACCCTTATTATGACAAGGGTAGGGTTTGAAAGGATTCAACCCAAATCATCTCCCAATGAGATGAAATTTTAACCAAAGCCTTATGATGACCCCAAGCACCACTCATCAAAATTTGGGAGAGTTTGGAGATCATTGACACCTTAATTAATTTACCATAGAGTAATTAAATAATTTCAAAAACTATAGAAAAATAATTCCCCAAAATTTCCATTTTTTGGCAGGACCTAGATATAGACTAGAGAGACTCCGTGTCCAAATTTCAAGTCATTTGGATTAGAGATGAAGTGTGGGCACCCATTTTAATCTCTGCCTAGCCCTAGGTATATACCCTACCAAATTGAGTGCCCTGGTCAAACCAGGCATCCAAATCGGCTCAAACTAATTTAAAATTAAAGTAAACCACTAGGGCTACAAATTACATGTTGACCATTTTCTCTGAGTCAGCCTCTTGGTATTTTTAATAATTAAAAACATTAAATACTAAAAGTGTGACAGAAATGAAATAAACAGAAATATAACCTATAGTTTATTTTTATAATAGCACAAATCTTGGCGTACTAACGGACGACATCTGGTCATCGTCCCCAGTGTGCCAATGGCCAGGATTGATTCTTCCTGGGACAACTTCAAGCTGCTGCCGCTGGCCACCCAGCCACCTCCCTGGCTAGCCACCGCTACCACCACCTCCGTCGAGGTGGTGGCTGTCGCCAGGCTGCGGCACAGCCGCCAGAGGGGCCTATTCCAGAAAACCCGATAGGTTAACTTTTGCGGAAAAATCTAGAGAAAACTTCTCCCGATCGGGCTCAGTTGAGCACGATCCTTATTCCTAATGAGTCCTAAGATCTACCCGTGGATGAAGGAGTAGGGGAGGACCAGAAATGCGGCCTGAGAATGGGTGTTGCGCCTCCTTGCCATTTCCGGCCACCAAGCTTCGGCTCCTCTGCAACCTCCACACCAACTCCTTTGAAACTGAAATCTCATCGGGGGAAAATCTTCCCCGTACTTTGGTGAAGTTTCTAATGTAGGAATTGGGGAGAGGTGGCTTGTAACCCCCCAATTCTTCAAGACACCATTAATGGCCATTAACCTAGTTTTTCTGTTTCACCCAAATTGATGGGCTGAGCCTCCCCACTGGCCGGCCACCTCCTGAAAACTCCTCCCCTGCTTCCAAGGAGTTAAAGCCCCATCAAAAGGAGGGGTTATGGAGCCTCCATGGCCATGATGCCCATTAAGCTCTACTTCCTCTCTCCTCCAAATTTGGGTAACTTCCTATTTCTCTATCCTAGTAACCAATCTCTGAATTTGGTGGGCCCAAAATATGTCTCTCCATCTCCTAGACCAATTGGTCACACTTGTCTTCGCCTCGCCCACTTGGATTGGGCTTGAGTTAGCCATTTAGGCTTGTTTGACCACTTTGACCCAGTAGTTGACTTTGGTCAAACTAGCCACTAGGCTGACCCCAATGGGTCCTTGGTGACCCATGGGCCTCCCCTAAAGTCTAGAAGTGCCTGGGTAGGGTTAGTTGAACACCTTGGGGTTCACTTGACCCTTTGATAGGGCACTTTGACCTTTTAGGGCTAAGGTTGACTTAGGTAAACTTAGCCTCTTTGGTTGACTCTAATGGGTCCTAGGTGACCCATTGACCTCACTCTAGGGTTAGGAGGACATGAGTGGGATCCACTTGGCTAAGAAAATGTCAGTTGACCCTATGTAGGTCAGTTTGACCCATTTAGGTTTAGAGTTGACTTAGGTCAACTTAACCACTTTGACTGACCTCCATGGGTCCTAATTACCCATTGAACCCACTTTAGGTCTAGGAAGACCCTGGTATGGTTGGTTGGGCTTAATAGGGGCACACTGCCCTTAGATAGGGCACCTTACCAAATTTAGGCCTAGGGTGTTTCTAGGTCAACTTGGCCACCCGGGTCGACTCCAATGGACCCTTAAGGCCTTTTAATAGATTGCTGAGGTCATGGTGGGGTCTTGCAGTCTTGGTGAAGCCCCATGATCATCCTAAACTAGGTTTAAGAATCTACTATTTGCAGACCATAGTGATCTCACCTACATTCCTAGGTTCACTTGGTCTTCTTGGGCTTCCTAGGGTTTTATCATGGCCTAGTCATGACAAAACCACTCCTATGAGTCTAGTTGTTTGAGGGATGTTACAGTCTCATACCTATTTTACATGTGGTAGAGTGAGACATATAGCCCGTGACTGTCGGGTTGGTCCACCAAAGGTTGAAAAGAAGACAGGAATGTCTTATGCTGAGAAGGGAAAGGCAGTGGCGTAGTCCTCTGCATCACATGCACAGCCCCGAGTCTATAATCTTGGCCAGCAGGACGCCATAAAGCAAAGTGATGTTGTCACAGGTACGCGGTAATAAATTTGATTACTGTTTTTTTGCTATTTCACACCTTGTTTGTAGCATATGTATGATGTGTTTGTATTAGGCTTTGTCCTATTCGAGTCTATCCGGGGAGAGCACTGTTTGATACTGCTGCTTCTCATTCATTTCTATCTGTGGACTTCGTGTCACGGATCGGTGTACCGATTCGTATGGTGGCAGATAGTGTGAAGGTGTTATTACCAAAAGTCGGTGTAATGCATGCAGATAGGTCTTGTTTTGTGTAGGTGTGAATAGGAAGTCAGCATTTTTTGTTGGACGCATCTGTGCTACAACTATCGGAGTTTGATGTGATCTTTGGCATGGAATGGCTCTCGGAGTAGCGTTCATTTATTTATTGCAAGTCAAAGGAGATCACACTGGGCTAGAATACTGAGCTTGAGACTAAGTTCACTGGCATGCGAGGGGTGAGCAGGACCCTGTTGTCTACACTCCAAGTCGTCAATGCTGTTCGGAAGGGCGCAGAGTTATTCTTTACTATTATTCAGGCTGTCGAGCCAAAGGCCAGTGTGAGTGACATTCCGATTGTATCAGAGTTTGTGAATGTGTTTCCTAAAGATCTTCCTGGGCTACCACCCCAACGAGAGATCGACTTCACTATTGAGCTGGTGCCAGGTGCGAAACCTATGGCCCGTTCGCCATATCGAGTGGCGCTAAAGGAAATGGTTGAGATGAAAGTTCAACTGCAAGAGTTGCTGGAAATGGGGTACATACACCCAAGTATGTCACCTTGGAGCGCACATGTTCTCTTTATGAAAAAGAAGGACGGTAGTCTGCGTTTGTGTATTGACTATCGTGAGTTGAACAAGTTGACGGAGAAAAACAAATATCTGATTCCACAGATAAATGACCTATTTGATCAACTGGCTGGATCAATGGTATATTCAAAGCTGGATTTAAAATCTGGGTATTACTAGTTGAGGATTCAGGAAGGCGATATTCCCAAGAAAGTGTTTGGAACACACTACGGTCATTATGAGTTCACTGTAATGCCGTTTTGGCTATGTAATGTGCCATCGGTGTTCATGGATCTAATGCACTGAACATTCCGAGAGTACTTGGATTTGTTTGTGATCATCTTCATTGATGATATCCTAGTGTAGTCTCAGTCGGAAGAAGATCATGCAAACCATTTGAGGTTGGTGTTGCATACCCTGCCGAAAAAGAAGCTCTATGCCAAGTTCTCATAGTGTGAGTTTTGGCTGTCGTCCGTGTCTTTTCTTGGTCATGTGGTGAGTGGAGAGGGCATTGCGGTGGATCCGTCGAAAATAAGAGCCGTGAAAGAATGGCCAGTGTTGTCTTCTATTGCTGAGGTCAGGAGTTTCCTTGGACTGGCGGGCTAATACAGATGTTTTGTAGAAAACCTCTCACGGATCGCTTTGCCTCTTACCACACTAACAAGGAAGGATCAGAAGTTCGTTTGGACACCGGAGTGAGCGTGAGCTTTTGAAGAGCTAAATAGTTGTTTGACTACGACGCCTGTTTTGACATTTCCATGTGGTACAGACGGCTATGAGATCTATAGTGATGCTTCAGGGAGCGGCTTAGGTTGCATTCTTCTTCAGTTTGGAAAGGTGATTGCTTATGGCTCCACCAACTGAAAGTGTATGAGAGAAACTATCTCGTCCATGACTTGGAGTTAGAGGCGGTGATTTTTGCACTTAAATTGTGGCGTCATTATCTATATGGGGTAAAAGTGGATATATTTATGGTCCATAAGAGCCTAAAGTACCTATTGGATCAGAAAGATCTTAATATGTGACAACGAAGGTGGATAGAATTCCTTGGGGACTACACCTTTGATATTCACTACACCCCCGGGAAGAGAAACGTGGTCGCTGATGCTTTGAGTCTTCGGACTCCGTCAAGGGAAAATTGGTTGCAGATGCATGATGAGCGTCTGATCCAGGAGTTGGAAGCGCTAGAGATTTCTTGTGTTGACAAGAATTCCACAGCCGATGCATGCTTAAACTGGACAGAGGTATAATATGACCTTGCGGACAGGGTTTGACGAGCAACGGAGCTGGATGAAAGTCTCCAACGCCATGCAAAGAATGGGCTAGATGGCCAATTCTCCTGGGATGACGGCCTTTTGCGGAAAGAGGGTCGTTTGTGCGTCCCAAGTATGGGTAGGTTGAGAGAAGAATTGATGTATGAAGCTCACTTACAAAATACTCAATTCACCCTGGGAGCACAAAGATGTTCAAGGACATGAAAAAGTTGTTCTGATGGCCAGGAATAAAGAATGATATAGCTCATTATGTGGCTAAATGTCAAACTTGTGTTTTGGTAAAAGTGGAATTCCAGAAGCCCGAAGGTTTCTTGAAGTCGTTACCTATTCCGGAATGGAAGTTTGATGATATTTTGATTTATTTCATGCATGGATTGCCGAGATCTCAATGCGAGAACGATTCGGTTTGGGTGATCGTAGACCGGTTGACTAAAGTGGCTCACTTCCTTCCGAACAAGCGGGATAATTCAGTGGAAAGTTTGGCAAAACATTGTGTGGAGAAGATTGTACGATTGCACGGTGTTCCCCGTAGCATCGTGAGTGACCGTGATGGGCGATTCACATTGAATGATTGGAGGCTAATCCATCAATTATTGGGAATAAAGTTAGCATTCAGTATGACCTTTTATCCCCAAACAGATGACCAAACTGAGCTGACCAACAGAATGATGGAGGACATGCTCTGAAAGTGCACCTTGGATTTTGGTAAGAGGTGGGAAGATCATCTATATATGGTGGAGTTTTGCTACAATAATAGCTACCAAGTGAGCATTGGTATGACACTGTTTGAAGCTTTATATGGTCGTAAATGCCGTACATCGTTAGCTTGGGCAGAAGTAGGTGAATCTAAACTGTATAAGCGTAAAGAAGTTGAAGAAGCTAACTCGACGATACGGTCTATTGAGGAGAGGCTACTGATAGCCCAGGATCGTCAAGCAAAATACTACAACGCCAAGTATCGAAACGTGGAGTTCGCGGTGGGCGATTGGATATATTTGAAGATTAAACCCTTCAAAGGCGTGTCCAGGATTCAGCGTCTGAAAAACTTAAGTCTGAGATATCTTGGTCCGTTTGAAGTGGTGGAGCGAATTGGAGAAGCTGCCTATCGGGTAGCTCTTTTGGCGGAGTTGAGTGGATTACATGATGTGTTCCACATATCTGTGCTTCAGAAAGCCATCAAAGATCCAACTCAAGTACTTACGAGCAATCACGTACCGGTTGAGTATGGGAAAACGACGAAGGTTAGACCCATTCGGATCGATGATAGAGCCGATAAACAGTTGCGGAACAAGACAATCGGGATGGTCAAAGTCTTGTGGGACAATTACGGCCGTGAGGAGCTAACATGGGAGCGAGAGCAGACCATGTGAGCTGAATTTCCCGAATTGTTTGGTTAAAGTATTGTACAATGTATCTCTTATTGTAACAGACATTTTGAAGTTATAACATTTTGACTAGTGAGTTCCTTGCTGTGTGCAAATTTTGGGACGAATTTTCTTATAAGGAAGGGAGGGTTGTAACACCCCAAATCTCTCAAGCAAGAATAAGCTAAGTAGCTTGGGCAACATGGCCTGGGACACGGGCTTGTCCAAGGCCGTGTCCTCCTAACATGGCTGGGAATACGGGCGTGTCCCAGGCTGTGTCCTATTCTATATAGACAGGATGTTGTCGAGTGTAGTATGGCATTGAGTGTGGCACACGACCTGCAATACGAGCATATCCAGGGTCGTGTCTTGTTATGCAATCGATGCCTTGAGCTCAACGATTTGCAGTCGACGATCTTTAGTATTGGGCACACGGCCTGTAACACGGGTATGCCACATGGCCTTGTCCTTCTCTGGATTTGGCCAAGGCAATGAGGCTTGGTGAACATGGGATAGACACGGGCGTGTCTGAAGCCGTGTCAGGGCACATAGCCTGTGACACGGTCGTGTCACATGGCCATGTCTTGTTTGGGGTAAGTCGGTTCGTGTGCCGCTTAAGGTGCACGTCCTGTGACACGGGTGTGTCACAGGCCGTGTCAGCCCAAAAATTGATGTTTGAGGCCGATTTGTGGCCACTCGTATCCTT
Source organism: Platanthera guangdongensis (assembly GCA_039583875.1). Classification (NCBI taxonomy): domain Eukaryota; kingdom Viridiplantae; phylum Streptophyta; class Magnoliopsida; order Asparagales; family Orchidaceae; genus Platanthera; species Platanthera guangdongensis. The sequence goes on along the minus strand of CM077149.1, from coordinate 82,993,722 downwards.
TATTTGGGATCCAATGGTCCAGGCTTCTCCCTGCTATTTTAAGTCCATGCTTTGGGAGAGATAAGGATCATTCAAGCTTGGCTATGCTCTTTCCAAAAGAGTAGAGAGAACGGAGAGAAAGGAGGAGGAGGAGAAAGGGAGCCAGCCACCGGTGGAGCTTCCGAGTTCCGAATTGAGATCCGAGGTCAGATTTGTAGAGGCAAGGACACTGCTGTGCTTTCTAACCAGCTAAATTTCCATGGCTCCAAAGAGGTCGTCAAGGGTAACGATCTTCCTTCTTGGATATGTGAAGTCCTTTTTGGCATGTGCATGGATTTCCCCCACCAGAGGGTGGATTGCATAGGGATTTCCCTTGGGTTGATTCTTAGAATCCCCAATAGTCTTGCATATAGATCCGGAAATTTGTAGTATGGAATATGCATGCTATGTGAAACCCCTTTGGACAGGTTGGTCTGGATTGGTGATGTTTCATTTACACACCAGAGAAGTCTCCACAGTTAAACGTGTAGTTTGTGGAGTCGATGGGTTGGACATATGAAGGGCAGTAGCAGGAAGTACTGGAGTGGTAGTCCAGGAAAATACCCTTGTGATGCTTGTGCTGTATGCTATGGCAAGACCAGTTTTCTGGAACTGTAGGATGCTGCAGGGTTTGTGTATAACCCCGTATCCGGCGAGTGAGGTCGCTAGCAACTAGACCGGTCGGTTTAGATCATCCATGCAACAGGCGAGCCCAACAGAGGAATCTGAAGATAGTGGGCGAGCTCGGCATGGAGAAGCCGAACCCGAGCTCGGCATTCGTCGACCGCGAGATCGGCTTTTACCGAGCTAAGTCAAGACTCGTCGGGTTGAGATCGACTAATGGTGCTCGGCGGATGGGCGAGCTCGCCGTCCTAGCTCGCGCTCTCGCAACGGAGCTCGACAATAGTAGGCGAGCCGGATCTGCCGAGGTAGCCAGGCTCCCCAGCTCGCGTGGATCCACGAGGTACTTTTTAGTATTTTGCCCCTGCTGGTCTGCCCATAGCCCTTCAAAACAGTGGAGTTTGGTTGTTGGCAGACCCAACCGAGGGTATTTTGGTAACTTCAGGACAGTTCAGTTTGGTTATTTGTAGTTCAGATTCTAAAAACTATAAATAGGACCGAAGGGGTACCCCAGAATGCATGCTTCCTGTGCTTTCTTGCTCCTGTTTTCGAGTGATTTCTGAGGGTACCTTAGCTCAGCCTTTGGGCAAGGAGGGGAAGTGCTCTCAGATCTTCTAGGTGTGTGGTGGGTCCGCCCCGCCGAGCCCTTGGGTCAGTTCTCCCTTATTTCTTTTGTTGTTTTGCTTGCAGGAGTGAACTCCATATGAGACCGTTTTTCGGTTTCAACATTTTGGTGCGGTGAGCGTGGAGAGCGGTCAGTGCAAAAAAGCTTCAGCAAGCTATATGACAGTAGGACAGGGACCTGACAGGTCGAGCTCGCTGCCCCCTCACCTCTGGTCACGGTGAGGATGTTTGAAGATTTCAGGAACGAGGTGCTGGGTCTCGTCAAGTTTGCACTCGGCACGCGAGCTGAGTGCTCGACTCCAGCAGTCCAGATCGTAGCTGTCCCCTCTCTAGGCGAGGATGCCCCTGACAGGCGAGCTGGGAAGGAAATTTTCGAGGTGGGCCGGGGGTGCGAGCTCCCCGGGGCGAGCTCTTCCCCGGCTCGGCAGGCCGAGGCGGATTCGGCGAGCTGGGCTCGCGAGACTCGCCAGCTCGCCCAGTAGGGGGAGGCAGCTGCTTTAGCAAGTTGGTCTCTTCAGCTCCTATTCCAGAAGGGTTCAGGGAACCCGAGATGTCCTACTATACCAGGAAGGGAGACCTGGTCCAACACGTCCAGTGGTTTGAGGACGTATTCTCAATCCGGCAAATGTCAGATGGGTTCAAATGCCGACTCTTCGCTATCACCCTCAAGTAGAAGGCGAGGGAGTGGTTCTATCAGCTGCCGACCATCTCAATCTACTGTTTTGAGGACCTATGCCGGGGGTTCATGCTGAGGTTCACTACCTCGAAGAGGAGGAAGAAGGAGTCGGAGTACCTGTTCCACATCAAGCAGGGAGTGAACGAGACGTTGGGGAGCTACATAGACCAGTTCCAGGAGGAGGTCACCAAGGTCCAGGAGATGCCAGACCATAGTTTGATGATGGCTTTCACCCTGGGCCTGCAGCAGGGTTTCTTCAGGATGGATTTGAAGAGGATACCCCCCTCTCCTACAAGGAGTTGATGGAGAGGGTGGCGAGAGAAGTTGACGGGGAGGCGTCATACCCGGAGTTCGCCCGGAAGCTGTCCAGGTAGGCCACGGAGGAGGAGAATGAGCCAAGAGGAGAAAGAGGACAGGAGGAGAGGAGAGGAGAGCCCCGGTAGAGGGAGCTGAGGCAGCTCTAGGGGCAGCAACAACCCAAGTGGCGGCATCAGGAGCCTGATCGTCGGCTAGGATGGAGGCCCGAGTAGCAAGGGCAGGGGCCACAGAGAGGGTACCAAGAAAAGGACTGCCACCAAGGGGGGCAAGATCAATTCCACCCCCCGGGTTTGAGGCGGCAGCAGAGGCCTCGACTCCCTAATCAAGAAGAGGCTATGACCATAGCCATAGGGGAGAGGAGGAGAGCAGCCAGGAGGAGGAGGAGAGAAGTTAGGGTGGAGTTGCCCTACTGCCACTTCCATCAGGAGGAAGGGCACGCCACAGCCACGTGCCCGGAGTTCCTCGAGATAAGGGGAAACAGGGAGCAGCAGCAGCAACAGGGGTGTCAGAAAGTGAGAATTGAGGAGGTCCTGCCTCGGCCGGAGGAGGACCGTTGCGAAGACTGGGTGGATGTTGGGACCCGAGGAGGGATCAGAGTGATCCACGGGGGAGGGGGGGGGGGGTCGAGGCTTATCAGAAGGCGAGCCTCCACACTATATATCGCCGGAGCGTTGGCTCCACATCCAAAACCCCACCCCCAGAAGAGAGGATCACCTTCTCCAGGAGCGATATGGCGGATCATGAGGATACTTTTTGCGAAGCGCTGGTCATCCAGACAGCCATCAAAAACTTTACCGTCTCCAGGATCCTCGTTGACAACGGAAGCTCCATCAACATCGTCTTTAAGAAGGCATTTGATGCGATAAAGGTGGAGGCGAAGAGGGTGTTGGCCTCGGATGGACCTTTGTTCGGATTTTCGGGGGAGTGGAAGGAAGTGGAGGGATGAGTAAGCCTCCATGTCACCCTAGGGGGGGGGGCAGTCCAGGAACTCCAGGTTCGTCATCATGGATGCCCCCAGCAGCTACAGCACCATTATCGGGTGGCCCCTTATCAGTGCCTTCAGATGCATCCCCTCATCATTCCATCATTGCTTGAAGTTCAACGCAGATGGAATTCAGGTCAGGGTCAGGGGGGACCCCAAAGTGGTGCGGGAATGCTACGTCACTGCCATGAACTCCATTTCTTGGTAGGAGGGAGCCGAGGAGATGGAGAGGAGGATGGAGAAGGCGGAGCAGGAAGCTGGTAGGGAGGAGCTAGAGGCGGAGAGCTGCGCCGGGGTAGAGGCAGCAGGAGGAGATCGGGAGGAGTGGGCCTAGGCGATGGCCGTGGAAGAAGAGATGGAGGCGGAGGTCCTCATCCCAGAGGAGTGGGATGTTGAAGAATGGGGAGAGCAGTCCAGGTTGGAGGCTGCGGAGGAGGTGGTAGAGATGGAGGTCCTCACCCGTGGAGGCAGGGTAGAGAAGGTCCGCGTCAGCGGGGGGCTAACCCCGGAGGCTCAGGGAAGGATGCTGGAGTGCATCTAGAAGAACGTGGACATCTTCGCTTGGAGCATCGCAGCGATGCTGGGGGTTGATGCGGATGTGGCTTGCCACCGCCTCAACTTGGACCCGGGAACACGCCCCGTCCAACAAAAGAAGAGGTCCACCGCGGACAAGCTGGCAGAGCCCATCAGAGAGGAGGTCGCAAAGCTTCTCAAGGCTGGCTTCATGTCCGAGATCCAATACCCCGACTGGGTCTCCAATGTAGTCATGGTTAAAAAGGGAGACGACCGGTGGCGTTTGTGTATCGACTTCTCCTTGCTTAATAAATCTTGTCCTAAGGAATGTTATCCCTTACCTCAGATCGACGCCCTGGTTGTCTCAACCATTGGTTTTTCTGTAATGAGTTTTCTAGATGCATTTTCAGGTTATCATCAAATCAGGATGCACCCCCCGGACGTCAATGGATGTCTTGTTTATCACGGGGGATGGATGCTACTGTTACAAGATGATGCCCTTCGGGCTAAAGAATGTAGGGGCGACCTACCAGAAGATGATGGATAGGGTCTTCAAAGAGCAGAAGGGAAGAACCTGGAGGTGTACGTAGATGACCTCATGGTCAAGAGTCAGGATGTGGACTCTCACCTCCAGGACCTAGAGGAGACCTTTGCTACCCTGCTCAAGTACAAGATGCGGTTGAACCACCTGCAGTGTATCTCCGGGGCTAGCAGGGGGAAGTTCTTGGGGCACCTCCTCACCCCTGCGAGGGTCGAGCCGAATCATGATAAGGTCAAGACTATCATGGAGCTAGGGTCGCCACAAAACACTAAGGAGGTGCAACGACTGACGGGGAAGCTGGCAGAGCTATGTAGGTTCCTCTCCCGGGCCGGGGAGAAGTGCTCCCCTTTCTTCAAAACACTAAAGGGTGGTCAAAAGTTCGAATGGACCGAGGAGTGTGAGGAGGCATTCCAGGCCCTCAAGATGCAGTTGACTCAGGCTCCACTGCTCCAAGGGCCAAAGGAGGGGGAGGACCTATTTTTATATCTCGGGGTCGGGGCAGAGGGCCTGAGCTCTGTGTTGGTTTGGGAAGAGGGGAAGAAGCAGCTACCCATATATTACGTGATCCGGGTCTTGAGGAAGGCCGAGATACGGTTTCCAATTTTGGAAAAGCTGGCCTTCGCCCAGGTCATCTCGGCCTGAAGGCTGCGACCCTATTTCCTGGCACACTCAATCCGAGTGGCGACTGACTATCCTCTCCGCAATATCTTTGAGGGGGTGGAGCATTCTGGCTGGCTGGACAAGTGGTCGGTGGAGTTAAGTGAATTCGACGTCTCCTTCGTCCGCCGCCTCTCGATCAAAGCTCAAGCGATGGCTGACTTCTTGGCCGATTATGTGATTGAGGTGGTGGAGGAAGAGCTCACTCGTCCAACTCCTTGGAAGGTGAAGGTACACGGCGCCTCAAGGAAGCACTCCCTAGGAGTGGGAGTGATCTTGTAGAGTCCGCAGGGGACTAGAATTGAGCAGGCGGTGGTAGTGCACTTTCCCATCACCAACAATCAGGCCGAGTATGAGGCCGTGATAGCAGGGTTGCGCCTGGACAGAGATCTGGGGGTGTTGGACATGGAGGTCCTTACTGACTCCATGGTAGTAGCTTCCCAGATTAACAGGGAGTTCGAGGCGAGAGAGACTACCATGCGGCTATATTTAGCCAAAGTAAAGGGGGTCATTGGCACATTCCAAACTTTTTCCATCCAGCATGTGTCCCGGGAGGAGAATGAGTAGGTCAATCAGCTAGCGAAGCATGTTCCCCGGGTGGGGGGTACCATCACCGACTTGTTCCGCCCCTCCATCGAAGAGGGGGAGCTTATGGAGATAGGCCAGCGGCCTTCATGGATGGATCCGGTCGTAACTTTCCTTTCCACGGGAGAGTATTCGGAGGGGGTAGACAAGAAGAAGCTCAGGCACAAGTCGGCGTACTACCTCCTCCAGGACGGGCAATTGTACAAAAAGACTCTCTCGGGGATGTTGGCTCAATGCATGGCCGAGGGGGAAGTACAAAGAATCTTGGAAGAAGTCCACTCTGGGGAGTGTGGAAGTCACTCCGGGAGTCGGACCCTGGAAGGGAGGATTGTAAGGCAGGGGTTCTTCTGGCCCACCCTGGGCCAAGATGCTGCGTAGTTCACAAGAAGGTGCCACAAGTGCCAGCTGTTTGTCCCCATCCAGGTATAACCGGCTCAGCGACTCAAGAGTATAGTATCACAGCCCCTGGCCATTTGCCATCTAGGGAATGGATTTGGTTGGACCGTTCCCCCAAGCTAGTGTGCAGAGAAGGTTCCTACTGGTAATGATCGATTATTTCTCCAAGTGGTTGGATGTAAAGGCGCTGGCCAAGGTGACTTCCCAGGTCATCAGGAACTTCGTTTGGGGGGGGGGGAGATCATCTGCCACCACGGGCTGCCCCAGGCCATTGTAACGGACAACGGGCCTCAGTTTGCCAGCGCGGAGTTTACTAGTTTCTGTGAGCAACTTGGGATCGACCTCAGGTTCGCCTCAGTCCATCACCCCAGGAGCAGTGGGCAGGTGGAGGCCGCGAATAAGATCATTTTCAACCTCCTAAAGAAGAAAGTGGAAAATCTGAAGGGGAGCTGGGTGGAGCAGCTTCCCGCTTTGCTATGGGCCCTGAGGACCACCCCCAACACAGCTACAGGAGAGACCCCCTTCAAGCTCTCTCATGGGTGTGAGGTAGTGTTCCCCATGGAGTTCGAAGTTCAAACGCCTCGAGTTGTCGCAGCAGGGGAAGGCATGTAAGAATGGCAGGCTGAGAACGAGGAAGAGCTACGACTCTCCCTTGATATGGTGGAAGAACTGCGGGACCTTTCTGCCATCTGACAGGAAGAGGTGAAGATGAGGATGGCCAAGTACTTTGACAAGCATGTTAGAGTCAAACAATTTGTGGAGGGGGACTTGGTACTGAAGAAGGTGGATGCAGCAGGAAGGTCGGCAACCGTGGGGAAGCTCAATCCCAGCTGGGAAGGTCCATTTATTGTAAAAGAAGCTTTAAGATCAGGGGGGTATCGACTCTAAAATGTGGAGGGCGAGACCCTATGTCTCACCTAGAGTTATGACGACTTAAAATGATTTTCCCCTTGAAACATGTAAGTGGTACTTTGATTTTTAATGAAAGTTATTTAACACGCTAATGATGTCGCAATGAGTTTGCATGGAGAAGTGAAGTGTATTTGGACCCCGAGCAGATCCTACTGTCAGGCTCTCACCTAGCTGGCAGGGCTGGAAGTCACCGATGTCATCCTTAGACCTCGAGCCGATCCCGCTGTAAGACTCTCACCTAGCTGGCAGGGCTGGAAGTCACTCGATGGTATCAGCCTTGGACCCCGAGCAGATCCCACTACCAGGCTCTCACTTAGCTGGCAGGGCTGGAAGTCACTCGGTGTTATCCTTAGACCTCGAGCAGATCCCGTTGTCAGGCTCTCACCTAGCTGGCAGGGCTGGAAGTCACTCGGTGTCATCCTTAGACCTCGAGTAGATCCCGCTGTCAGGCTCTCACCTAGCTGGCAGGGTTGGAAGTCACTCGATGGTATCAACCTTGGACCCCGAGCAGATCCTGCTGCCAGACTCTCACCTAGCTGGCAGGGCTGGAAGTCACTTAGTGTCATCCTTAGACCTTGAGCAGAGCCCGCTGTCAGGCTCTTACCTAGCTGGCAGGGCTTGAAGTCATTGGATGGTGTCAACCTTGGACCCCGAGCAGATCCCGCTGCCAGACTCTCACTTAGCTGGAAGGGCTGGAAGTCACTCAGTGTCATCCTTAGACCTCGAGCAGATCCCGCTGTCAGGCTCTCACCTAGCTGGTAAGGCTGGAAGTCACTCAATGGTATCAGCCTTGTACCCCGAGCAGATCCCGTTGCTAGGCTCTCACCTAGCTGGCAGGGCTGGAACTCACTCGCTGTCATCCTTAGACCTCGAGCAGATCCCGCTTTCAGGCTCTCACCTAGCTGGCAGGGCTGGAAGTCTCTCGATGGTATCAGCCTTGGACCCCGAGCAGATCCTGCTACCATGCTCTCACCTAGCTAGTAGGGCTGGAAGTCACTCGGTGTCATTTTTAGACCTCGAGCAGATCCTGCTGTCAGGCTCTCACCTAGCTAGTAGGGCTGGAAGTCACTCGATGGTATCAGCCTTGGACCCTAAGAAGATCCCGCTGTCAGGCTCTCACCTAGCTGGCAGGGCTGGAAGTCACTCGGTGTCATCCTTAGACCTCGAGCAGATCCCACTTTCAGGCTCTCACCTAGCTGGCAGGGCTGAAAGTCACTCGATGGTATCAACCTTGGACCCCAAGTAGATCGTGCTGCCAGGCTCTCACCTAGTTGGCAAAGCTTGAAGTCACTCGATGTCATTCTTAGACCTCGAGCAGATCCCGCTATCAGGCTCTCACCTAGCTGGCAGGGCTGGAAGTCATTCGCTGGTGTCAGTCTTGGACCCCGAGCAGATCCCGCTGTTAGGCTCTCACCTAGCTGACAAGGCTGTAGGTCACCCGGGGAAGTCTGCACCCCCAGATAGAGCCTACAAACTGGGCCCTTCTAATATTTAAGATAATAGCTCGGCACAAGGG